>VWYK01102937.1:6940-24808 GCA_013399775.1 Semnornis frantzii
TAACTATGTGAAGGGGCGGGGCGGGGGGGGGATCAGGAAGAGTAAGAATCTCCCTTTGCCCCAAAATTATAGAATATGGAACACAAAAGGCAAAGCAAGAACTCCTCCCCAGAGTACTGCAAGAGCAAGAGAAATTGTTCAACTGAAAGCTAACAAGGTCACCACTAGCAAAAAGCAACACTTCGTATCTCTAACTAGGGACCACAGCACTGCAAAGACAAAAGCTTAGCAGCATTAAAGAGGAGAACAAAAGATAAAATTACATTGTAACAGAAAATAATTTAAAAACGAAAAGCTGGAAAATAAACAAATGTCTTTGAGTTTTATAACACAAGCTGAACTAACTGGATATCAGAGAGACATACCCTGGAGCATATTATTGTCATAACTTCCTACTGTAGAATTTTTTTGCATCATCATCTCAGGGCATCTGTTACTATTCCTAATTAAAGAACAGATGGTCTGACCCAATACACCAATTCCAATGACCCTATACATATCAGCAGGTGGGGAAATTACCTTCTGAGGTGTCAAGCAAGGAAAGCAAGGTTAACAAAAACAGCTAGCTAAATGGGTCTCAAAGCCGTCTGGTATATGACACTTAATGAAAATTATACTCTTGAAGATGGTGTACAATGTGTTTTCCACAGCCTCTGTACTGAGAAAACAGCCTGCCACAAACTCCGCTGGATGCAAAGTTGACTCCACAAACAGAACTTATCAAGCTAATAAAGGAATCTTTTTCATGATAAACGACCTAGCGAAGCACAGTTGTTCTATCTGGACAGTGAAATCTGTAGAAGTGGAAGAAGTCAGCACATTCAGATAGAAGCTGGAGGCCATCTTCAGTAAAAGCTTCTGAGAAGATCATCACACGCCAGTAAAAGAAATGAAAACAACACAGGCACAGGAACCACACAGCATAAGGAAGTATAGTTTTGCCTGCTTGTTTGAAGCGAAGGTTGAAAATGAGCAGGTGCACTGTGAACAACTGTATTCCCAAATATGATAACAGAGAAGACAGTTCGAAATAAACAATGCACACAAGAATCTGAGACAAGTACTAACCAATAAGGCAGCAGTAGATAAGAACAAAAGTACACTTCTTTGAGAGACTAATGGTTCCCCTTCAAGAAATCTTTCAAGCTTCACTGTTAAAAGGGCACTTCTTGCGCCTATAGGAAATTTTCTGCAAATATTCGGGGGTGGGGAAAGAACATGGATAAAAAGCCCTGTGGTCACAGTAGCTTCTGATGAGCCTGTGTCCTGAAAATGTGCCTAACAACTTCATGAAATTGCCAGGAAATAACAGTATTGTAACACTTTCAGGAAGACACAGTCACAGAGTAGGAGTTAATAGATGCTCCTAAATTAGGAGACCAAAGTGAAAAGGAGGGCATTCTACATGAAGACCCCAGAAAGATGATCTTAAGCCTGTCTTTGAGAGCAGCATTCAGCTGGTACGCACAACAGCAGTCTCAACAAGCCAGTCTGCTTGCAGAGCATGCCAGCAGAGCCTCTCTTCTATAGCTGATACAATTTTATGATACCAGTAATAAGGAGAGTAAAGCACTTTGAGCATTCCAGACAAATCTCACTAATTTTGTTTAGAGAAACCAGACACATGAGCTGATCTGTCACACGTGGAGAAGTTAGTAAAAAGTCTCCAGACAATTCCTCAGGCCTCCAAGACATTGTGTTGAAGATCTCCACATGGATCCCTGTAGATGCCATCTAGAGGGACCTGGACAGGTCGCAGAGATGGGCTGAGGAGAATCTCACGAGGTTCAATAAGGCAAAGTGCTAAGTCCTGCCCCTCGGTCAGGGCAATCTTTCATACCAACACAGGCTGGGGGATGATGAAACTGAGAGCAGCCCTGCAGAAATGGACTTGGGGCTACTGGTGGACAAGAAGTTGGACATGAGCTAATGATGAGCGCTTACAGCCAAACCAAATCCTACCCTGAGCTGTATCAAAAGAAGTGTGAGAGAGCAGGTTGAGAGAGGTTATGCTGCCACTCTGCCACCTCACCTGGGGTACTGTGTCTAGCTTTGGGGCCCCCAACATGAGAGAGACATGAACATGCTAGAGCAGGTCTAGAAGAGAGCTACAAATGTGATCAGAGGGTTGGAACAGCTCTCCTACAACAACAGGCTGAAAAAACTGTGGCTGTTCAGCCTGGAGATGAGGAGGCTCTGGGAAGACCTCATAGTTACATTTCAGTATCTGAAAGGGACCTGCAGGAAAGCTGGGGAAGGACTGTTTCAGAAGAGCTGGTAGGGACAGGACGAGAGGCAATGGCTCTACACTGGAGCAGGAATATTTAGGCTGCACTTAAGGAGGAAGTTCTATACAATGAGAGTGGTGAAATGCTTAAACAGGTTCCCTTGAGGTTCAGGTCCCATGCCTGGACACATTCAAGATCAGACTCAAGACTGAATGGTTGTCCAGAAATACCTTGGGGTAAAGTGAGTTCAACAAATAAAACTGACAGCAGTTGAATATAAAAAGTCACACTGTACTGGCTTCGTTAAACCAACGTCACCTCTCTGCACCAATGCTTTTATAGGAGATTTTTCAACCTCTGTTTTTTTCTTCTAAATCCAGGATGTATTTACTTTTTTATTAAATTCAGGACTGATCTCATGTTTTCTTAATTGTAGGAAACAAGTCACTAGGCATTCCTTCTACAGTAAAACTATGATTTGACATTCCACAGCGTGGACACACAACTAACTGTGCACCTATACAAGCTGAAGAAAATACCATGCGGGGACCAAGTAGCTGTCTACAGATTTCTATATTAATCTGCATTAAGTATTGAATTATTGGATTGTATCAGAAAACCAGGTCTTTTAAATTATGAAAAAAAGGTTTCTAGTTGTTCCAAGTGAATTTAAAAAACAAAGTAAACAAGTTTGACACATCCATGAAAGAAAACATTACTGAAATCCATTAAAAGGGGACTACTGTAAAAAAAAACAAAGCCTGTGACTGCAGATCTCAGGTAGTCTGGTGCAGGGATTTTCAAGAAAATAAAGACATGCAGGAATCATGAATTCCACTTGAAGCCAAGCATCCTTTGGATAGCAGGCAACATCCTCATCCCACCATACGTCCCAATAACACAGCTCTCTGTAGCCAAGTTCTGAGGACATTACATCACCTGCAACATCTTCCCTCCCTGCCCTCTCGCTTTGGGGGGCACCAATAGAAAGAGAATACACAGCAAAAGACAATCCACTAAATGATGTTAAAAGCAAGAGTTAGGAAAAGATGAAGTTTTGATGTACAACACAAAGAAGCCCTTCAGATTTAGTCAGAGAAAATAAACATCTGCAAAACGGAGAAAACAAAAAACCTGCAGCACCTCTTTTAAGACAAAACCCAGGAGTGTTGAAAATCAAGTGTGACCCGTAAGGCAGTAACAAATTAATAAAATATAGCAACAGCCTCATTTATAAATCATACATTGAACATAAAAAGGTGACTGTGGCCTGTCCCCTCTACTCTCTTTTTCCTTCTTTCTGCACTTGCCTTGCACGCATTAGACATACACTGTTGTCTCAGTTATAATGCACTGCTATGCTGATGCAGAAACTGCACTATAAAACTTGCATTTGAAAGTTCTGATTATTACTCAGATTTGTATGTCACGAAAGATAAATTCGTACACATTCTACAGCAAAACATAAATACTGTGACTGAATGCCCATGTGAATTAAGTTCGCTTTTCTGATTTAGCCTACACCTTACTGCATTTGCTATATTTAAGGAGGGACCAATTTATGGATACATTTTTAACCCATAAAAACTTGAAAGGCTGTTTCCTAATTAGAATGGCTTTGCTACAGGTAGAGTAAGTTTTAGCATTCACATATGAGAAGAGCTACGAGAGACACTGACAGGCAGTAGACCTTTTTATAAAGACAAAAATATCTTAGAGTGGTAAAAGAAAACATCCATACAACAGGAATATTTGGTTACACCCAGTTACATTTCAAATCACTGTAAACTTAACTGTCATAATCCAGAGCTGAAGCTGCTTTCATTTTCCGTAACAATCTAAAACACTGCTGGTTAAGCATTAAAAAGGAGGCACCTGAGGTGCAAATGTTCGTATTGAACTCTTGTCTCATACAAGCCTATCAATATCCAATGTCTATAAAAACACAGTTACAAGCACTGTAAAGCTGATGTAGAGTAAAGCAGATCCACTCCACAGCTCCTAAAAACTTTCAAAACTTAACAGGAGACTAATTGGGAGAAAACCTTATAAAAATAAAATTTACAGTAGCGATTTTCATTGGCTGTTGTTGCAGCGGAGTATTTGTGTATTATTTGTTACAGAAAAACCTTCAAATTCCAACACCTTATGAATACATCTCCACTGGAACACATTTGTATATTCTTAACCACGAACATTAAGTATCCTTAACACATATTTGATGTCTCAGCTAATACTAACTTGAAAGAAGAACTACCAATATCCATGATTCACAGTAGCAGTAAACAGTTTCCATTAACCTGTAAACAAGCTTAGCAAAAGGAAGCGTCCTTTTGGAACTCTTAAGAAACAGTGAACCTTACTCAGCCCACTTGGTTTCTGAAAAAAAAATTGTTTTCCTGTCAGAGACTTCAGGGGTAAGGTCTTTCCTCCCCAGGAAAATTCTGGGAAGAGAGAGATTGTTAACCCCAAGCTCATGAAAAACTACCTGCATTCTTCAAAGGAAGGTTTCATATAAGAATCAGATGCAACACTCTGGGCCTCATCAAGCAAGTACACACATCCAAGGGCAGACCTCTGAAAAGCATCACAGAGATGCAAGTGATTGGGGTTTCAGGACAATATGCACAACCCCTCGACATCATCTGCAGCCAGAGCATCATGAGCACACACACCATGAGCTCTACATAATATGATGCAAAAATATAAACAAAGAAGGAGGTTGAAGACTAAAGCTAAATAGGAGTAGTCCCACTGATGAGAATTAACTTGTCATCCTGCATGGTCTGAGGACCACCAAGACAACTATCAGTTGTTTCCAAGTTGACCTTCAGATTTTCTGTTTTCTTTCTGATTATTTTGTTCAGCATTTTGTAAGATGCAGCGAATTATTCCTATGCTATTGCTTAATTGCATGGTCATAAAAAATGTTTTGTTCTGCAGATGATGGACAGACTCTAAATCCTGCTCTTAGTTTGCACACCACAACCAGAGAACAAACACTGGTAAATCACACGAAAGCAATAGATTTCTTGTAATGATTTATTTTTGAGTAAACTTGGGGACATAATCAATCGAACTGACAAGTTGTTGGCTGCCTTAGCTTCTCTTCTTGTTACTCCAGCTAAGATCACTGTTAACTCATTGAGCAATTTGCTTATTTCCTTATGTCTCCAGTTGATCTGAAATCTGAAATCAATCTGAAACTGAAATCAAGGGCAAATCTTGCCTGACAAATTTAGTGTTTTTTTATGATGAAGTCACAGTGACAGTGGACAAGGGAAGGGCAACTGATGGCATCTACTTGGACCTGAGTAAGGCATTTGACTCAGTCCCAAATGACATCTTGGTCACCAAACTGGGAAAACATGGACTGGATGGGTGGAGCACTGCTGGGTAAGGAATTGGCTGGATGGCGGCACACAGAGAGTGGTGATCAAGGGCACAATGTCCACCTGGAGACCAGTGCCAAGTGGTGTCCCTCAGGGGTCAGTGCTGGCACCAGTGCTGTTTAACATCTTTGTCAGTGCCATGGACAGAGGAATCAGTGCAGCCTCAGCAAGTGTGCAGATGGCACCAAGTTGTGTGGTACAGTCACTTGCTAGAGGGCAGGGATCCATCCAGAGGGACCTGCACAGGCTGCAGAGCTGTGCCCAGGCCAACCTCAGGACATTCAACAAGGCCAAGTGGAAGGTCCTGCACCTGGGTAGGCACAATGCCAAGCACAGCTGCAGGCTGGGTGGGGAATGGCTGAGAGCAGCCCTGAGGAACAGGCCCTGGGGGTGTGGGGTGAGGAAAAGCTCAAGATGAGGCTGCAGTGTGAGTGCAGCCCAGACAGCAACTGTGTCCTGGGCTGCAGCAAGAGCAGTGTGGGCAGCAGGGCAAGGGAGGGGATTCTGCCCCTTTGCTCTGCTCTCCTCAGACCCCACCTGCAGTCCTGTGTGCAGTTCTGGAGCCCCCAGCACAGGAAGGACATGGAAGTGTTGGAGTAAGTTCAGAGGAGGCCACGAAGATGCTGAGAGGGCTGCAGCAGCTCTGCTGTGAGGACAGACTGAGAGAGTTGGGGCTCTGCAGCCTGGAGAAGAGAAGGCTTTGAGGAGACATTAGAGTAGCCTTCCAGTATCTGAAGGGGGCCTACAGGAAGGCTGGGGAGGGACTATTGACAAGGTCTGGGAATGGCAGGACAAGGGGAATGGGTTTGAAGTGTCAGAGGGGAGATTGAAAGTGGATGTGAGGAGGAAGTTCTTTACAGTGAGGGTGGTGAGACACTGGCACAGGTTGCCCAGGGAGGCTGTGGCTGCTCCCTCCCTGGAGGTGTTCAAGGCCAGGTTGGATGAGGCCTTGAGTGACCTGTGCTAGTGGGAGGTGTGCCTGCCTATGGCAGGGGGTTGGAACTAGATGATCCTTGAGGTCCCTTCCAACCTTACCATTCCATGATTCTATGAAATGCAACAGCACAGACTCTTAGTTATTCTTCTGTTATTCCATATTTGTCACTCTTTGTAGCCACTTCCCCAATCACTGGCCTATTATTTTGATGTCTTTGAGTTCCTAAATCTGAACTTTCAAAAATAAATTTACTGCATTAAAAACACCAGACAAGTAACACTGGATGTTTCGATGAAATTTCAAGACAACTGTAAACACTAAATGAAAGTAGTTTTGGTACAAATACAGAGCATTTGCTTAAAGCAGGTAGAAGAAAAAGGAAGCTCTGCAGTTCTCACTGGATCTACTGAAACTAAACCTTTTATCAAATCCTCTTTTAGTTTGAGTTCCTTCACAAATTACTCACTATACTTTTATGTCTAAAAAAGAGATCACTATGAAATCCTTTCATATAAAATATGCGCAGTCGGCCAATGACTAAAGGTTCAACTATTTTGTCACTAACGCACAAGGCAAGGATTTTTTAGATGGGACAAAAGTCAAAAAAGTTTCTGCATTGGAGAGTTCAATAATATCAGTATTTATTATCTGCTGGTTTTATAATTAAGAGGTTTGTGCAGCAATCCATCTAACACTTGTCATTCATTCTGTATACCAAAAACAACCCTGATGAGAATTCTCAAGTTTGAATTAGACAGCTAGAGGTCACACCTGGCATTTTCACAGTACCACTCCTTTGCCTGGTCAATTCATACACCTGCTTTCGTAACCACAGGGCAGCTCCCTCTCAAAACACAGCCCTTACTTCTTTTTTCCTGTTCTGAAGAGACTGCAAAGTGAGTTTGATTAGTGGGGAGCCCAATTCCTTAACTATCTTTCCGTCCACTTGCACGCAGCTTTCAGCTATTTGTGCTGCACAAGTTTAATGACTTCTGTACATTATAGCAGATGAAAATTCTCCCCATTAGCAGCCAAACACAAGGGCTTGCTTCCAGAACAAGACAAAGGAATAAAGGCCCTCCCTTTTCCTAGGTGAAATGCAGCAGAGAACAGCCACTACTTGTGGAGTTGAAGAAAAACTAATTAACAGAGTTCTTTCCAAACATCAGCACACATACACAAAGCACGGCTGGGCAGCAGTTGCTAGTGAAAGGCAGGAGGAAACGCAGCGCACAGCCACAGTGTTTTGGTCTAAGGAAGAAGTGGCGGACACGAAGCCATTCCCACAGCAGTGCCCAGGATGCTGACATTGAGTTGTCTTCCTGCTCACACCACACCAGGTGGGAAGCTGTCTCTGGCTCACCCCAAAGCTCTGCAGCCCCCAGTCACTCAGGTCCTCTCAATTTAGCAAGCCAAACACCCCTGCACTTCTCCTTCCCACTGTAACTCCCTCCCTGTAACTCCAGCCAAGGCAGCTCTGGCTCTGAATCAGGTCCTCACTTTCAAACTTTGGTCCTCCTTCTCTCCCACCCCTCCTGGCTCGGCACCATTTTCCAGGCTTCCCCAAAGGGGAAAACTAGGGTCTGAAGAGGGAAGATGGGAAGCCCCTTCTCCAGTACCTGCCGCTTGTCCTCAGTAGGCCCATCCTGCCATAAAGGAGCTGATGTCTTTTCAAATAAACAGTATTAATTTCAAGAAACTACTATGGAGTCCATGAACATATAGCAGCTGGGGAAACATGACATAAATACATCACAAGACATCCCCACCCCCCCCCCCCGAGCATGCTACTACACTCCTAACAGTCACAATTCCAGAGAAACCAATGTCTCAGTTGGAACAGCCTCCCAAAATGTGCTGCTGCAGTGGGGGTTAGAAAATTTTACAATGGAAAAACACAATGCTGCATTCTTCATAGAAGCACAGAAGGGTTTAGGTTGGAAGGGACCTCAAAGCTCAGCCAGTTCCAACCCCCCACCACCAGAACAGGTCACTCAAGACTTCATCCAACCTGGCCTTGAACACCTCCAGGGAGGGAGCAGCCACAACCTCCCTGGGCAACCTGTGCCAGTGTCTCACCACCCTCACCGCAAAAAACTTCTTCATAATGACCACTTTCAATCTCCCCTCTGACACTTCAAACCCATTCCCCTTGTCCTGCCATTCCCAGACCTTGTCAATAGTCCCTCCCCAGTCTTCCTGGAGCCCCCTTCAGATCCTGGAAGGCTACTCTAAGGTCTCCTGGAAACCTTCTCTTCTCCAGGCTGCAGAGCCCCAACTCTCTCAGCCTGTCCTCACAGCAGAGCTGCTGCAGCCCTCTCAGCATCTTGGTGGCCTCCTCTGGACCGGCTCAAACAGTTCCATGTCCTTCCTGTGCTGGGGGTTCCAGAACAGTTCAAGGTTCTCCTTGACTTCAACACTCTTCTGCAGTGCAAACTCATATCAACTGTATGCATCTAAGCATTACCTCATTGAGCTCTCCACCCTGTGTTAGGGACAAACAGATACTGACATCTACCAGTCCTGCAGGGCCTGTGCTGGGGGCCCAGGCAAGCCCAAGGTTGCAGTTTAACATTATGGTTTCAGTCTCATCGACAGCCTGTGCCTGCCAGGAACATGGAAGAATGGATCCTGCCATCATTCCCTGTTCCATTCCCCTTTTCTTGATTTCTGTCATACAGTTATCTCCTCGCATCATAAATGCATTCTGCTTCCAAACCAGCAGAAATCTAACCCAGCAACAAAAACTAAACCAACCTCTTTTAGTTGAGATGATGCATCAGATTAACTCAAAAGTGCAAGAGATAGAGAGAGGAACAGGAGAGCAAGGAGGCGCAGAAACATGACAGATCCTTCAGGGTACTGCTTCCCTATGACACAAAACTACCAGCTGCAATTGAATTTTACAGACACTTTTAGTAAACTTCACTGTATTCTAAGATTAAGTCTGTGCACGTGACTTCCAAGTTAGAGAAGTCAAAATACAACACATTTACACAAAAACTCCTGTTCAACTAAGCTGAAACTAGCCTAGATCAGAACATAACGAAGGTCTCCTTTTGAAGGAAAAATATATTTGTCAACTTACCCCACAAATCTTTATCACACAGCTATTTTCAAAGCTCCTCATTTCCCTGAAAATGTGTTTCTAACCTGGGAGAAAACTCTCACAATGCCACTTACTTGAGTTGAAGCAAGTTCTGCAAGAAGCATGCATAGTCCTTCACCCACACTGTACCACATACTGCAAGCACCATCTCAGTAGCTTTACCATTGCTGACCCTTACAGGGAGTTTCAGAACAAAATTAAAAGAAATCAATGTTTAGAGAACCTGATTAATATATATGATGTTCCCAGGGGGTAAAAAGCAGTATTTGCTAGAACATAGAAAGTTTGACCTTCATGGGGTTCATACCTACAGCAGCAAAGACACAGTTCCTCAGCAGTCCCAGTAAATCCTTTCTTTCATAAATCAATGTTAGACATCTAACTACAAACAAAGATCTCTCCAGGTGACTGTCTTTATACACCCAGATACTTGCATAGATATGGTCAGCCATACTCCGGTGATGACCTCTAACTAGTTCTGAGACTGCTGGCAATCCAAGTTAAATAGGCATCTCCAGTCCTTTCCCTTTTCCTCTTGTTCAAAACTTCTAAGCCAGAAAAATAAATCGATTTCTTAATTCTCCTCCAGTATGGCTCTTAGAATCCCATGGGGAGCTTTTGGTTTTCATTCCAGGACTTATTCCCAAAACACAGCTGTAAAATATAAAAATCATTTAATGTTTTGATACAAGACAGTTCACCCAGACACTACACAGGACAGATTTACTATTCTTGTCATTAAATAAAACAGGCAGAAATCTCCAGAGACTTGTTTTTCACAAATCCTGACAGAGAGGAGTACTGCTTTTATTATCACTGCCTAAGCTTATAACAGGAATGCACTATTCATCTCAAATGAACAAAGGGGGGGGAAAAAAAAAAAAAGAGCTATTCCAAGCACTTCTTATTATTCTCTACTATGAATCATAAAAACTGTATTATGTACTAAAACCACTTTGGTTTTCAACTGTTTAGATTATTCGTCATACTCGCTTCCTATTAACGCATTCAATCAATCCATGATATGAATTTGATATTCATAGAAAAGAGCTACACTTATAGAAAGATGGATCCTGATCCTCTTGGAAATATCACAGGCATTTGAAGAAAGGCACAGGAAATCTCTCTCCAAAGATGCAGCAGCTGGCAAAAGCAAGACAAAACTCAACAAAATGTGCAGATAGAATGCTCTGGTTCAGAGCTAATTCAGAGAGTGGCCAATGAGTTGGAGAACAACATTCAAAAAACACAAACTACACCTTTCACTGAGAGCATCTGCCACAACACCTCAGCAGTATCTAACAGCAGTACTTTCAGGAAGGAATAGTCCAAACCACCCAGGACTTCTAAAAGCCAAATGAGGATTTATCTGCACCTCCCCTGCCCCCGGAACCTCCTTTTGTCACTCATATGTGCTTATAAATCATCTCCTCCCATCTTTCCATGTCCCACCCCCTCCCTCTCCCCTTTTGTTTCCTTTTAAACCATCTCCAGCTTTTCCAGTCTCTCCTTCCTCCCTTCCAAGAACCCAGCCCTCTGTCTTCCAGCCTAGCACCTTCCACTTGCTTTCTATTCTTCTGCCCTCTGGTATTTGTACTGCAATCGTTTCCTCCTCCTGCTCCACACTGTGCCAGCAAAGACAGCACTCTCAGTTCTGAACAGATTGTTCCTGAACTCTCATTTCTGATATCCACAGCTCATGGAGGCTAGTATTTCAGAAGAAAATTGTGTGGGGAGGAGATGACCCACTCAGCCACTACTGAAATGCACTGGGGCAATCTCAGGTGCCATCGGGCTCTGCAAAACTCCGGTCAATGCTGCCAGCAAAGAGTGCATGAACATAAAGGTCCTTCAGCAAACTCTGGTGCCAGAACAATAAATTTAAACTCTGAAATTTATCCAAGCTAAACTGTTTTTAACAAAAAAGAGCTTAAATCCACACTTCCGTTTTGGAGTTTGTTTTTTGTTTTAACAGTCCAACCACCTCCCTCTAAGTTCCAAACATGGGAACTGCTACTCATCTAAATAACTGCCAAACAAAAAGCCCTTTTCCTGCACTGCAAGTCCTGGAGCTTTGACCAATGAGTCAAGAGAGCACTGACATTCCCAGAGTGGCATTTAAGGTAAATGACCATCAATGAAAACCTGCCCTTACACAATACCAGCACTGTGAAACTCAGCACATAAAGGGCTGACTGATGAGTAGCTCTGCCTTTTTTTCAGCAGGGCAGGACAGGGCAAGACCAGTGTAGGTAGCCAACTGCTGCTGCCCTCAGTCATCATCGCTCAGAAAAGGATCATTCCTAAGTTGGAAAAAAAAATGTTGAGCAAACCCTCACAGAAGAGTTTCAAGAAGTAGACCGTAGAGTTTCATACGGCACAAGGCAGCTTGGTCTGGATGTGTCACGATCTGCGCTGCACTACAATCCACCATGAAACATTCAGTTAGCTAAATCAAACAAGACATCCAAGAAATGCCCAATGCTTGGCAAGGAAAAACAAGTGTATGGGCTCTGTGCTGAAGTTCAGATTTCACACACCCAGCCTCTCTTGAGATGCCTGGCTGGAAGCCCTCAACCAACCACCAAATCAGCAGGTGGGGAAGCCAGGACCATCCTTTCCAAGGAGGCACTAGCTTAAAAGCATTCAGCAAATTCATGTGTAGGCTGAACTCAAGGATGTTCTATCTAACTTAATTATTTCCATTTGAACTTCTATTTTGTCAGCTGCCTGTTTTGTCCTCTGATGGTTTTAATAACTGAGGTTTTTTCGTATTTTTTAATTTGCTTGGGACTGTCAAGAAAATAGAAGAGCTGTAACTCCCATCTCAGTAGTAGAATTTCTTATTTTTAACAGCTGTACAGAAGTGAGATTATGTTCTTTTCCATATCATTAGTGAAACAAAACATAACACGAAACAACAGCAACAACAAAATCAACCTTCACTCAAAAGCATAATGTTTTCCTGAGGCCAGGAAAGCAATTCTGTTACTTTAGGTCTTTCTACTTGTTTTGCACTTAAAATGCCTTCCCAGACATAACAGAATGAACAGAAGCCCATGCATCAAGCAGAAGTTATCAAAAAACCTGCATGGAAATAATACTCAGCCAGCTTGAATCTGCATCCGTTTGTCTTCCACTGCTCTGTAGTGTTTGGAGTTTACCAGTGTAGCCTACTTCACAGAACTGAATAAAGTAAGAGTCAGAGTACCTTCTTGGAGTAGGGGATATTAGTGTGCTCTTTGGGCACCCTAACTGGCAGCACCAGCAACGAATGCTCCGTACTGGTTCAGTAACTCACAGAAGAAATCTGTCAAACAGCAATCATTTAGAAAAAAAGGACATAAAGGGATTTCTGGATAGTCTCCAGTAACCATGCCTTCAGCTTTCAGCACATGTAGCTGTGCTATGGCTATCTGAGCAGACTTGATGGACCGTGGGTCATTGCTAAGTGGCTCCAGTCATCACAGAGGGAGGCTCATCAGCCAGGCAGTCCTGAGATCCCTATTACAGCAGACATTTCTAAGGTACCTAGCAATACCATATGTTGCTGTAGTTACAGCCAGTCTGCTCGAAAGGCACGTACAGTGCAACAAAAATAGTCACACAGGCCACTCACTTGTCTGGTTTTCATATCTTTGCAAGCCAAAACCCTCCTTTCCCTGAGCTCTTTTATGATGTTCTGACTCAAGCAAGAAGACCTTTAAGTCAGTCTTAGTCTTGCCCAGATAGGAACTGCAGAAAAACATCACATACAAGTGGGTGGTAAGCAATACCAACACAGAATTAGTTATTCCCTTTGAGTCTTCCTGAGTGAAATATCAGTCCACCAAAGCTCTGCAAGATAGATCTGGAGGTGGTATGCTACAAAACACACATACGACAACAACTGAGGAACACTGTATTTTTAATTTTGAAAAATAACATCACTGCTTTCAAATTCATTAAGAGTCAGTTAATTAATGGTGGCTTTTCGATAGCATGTTGGCTTGGTCAGCCCACATTGATTCTGGATCTCACCCAGGCCATCAAAGCCTACAGAGATGATTAACTTGTGATGGCAATGGCGTCACTAGCTTCAATAACGAGGGATCCCAAAACTATAGGGCAGCAAGAGTGCAGCTAGAAGGTCAGCAAAATTAACACTCAAAATACTGCTTCAAAAAACCTTAATCTTTGACTTGAAGAATTAAGTTTAATCCAGTTACTTACAATAAATGTGCACTAAACAACTAGTCTAAAGAATTTTTTAACTATTACTGACCAACCTGTTNNNNTATAGTTTATGTAAATGATGGGTCTGACAGTGTTCAATGTGACCTGGAGACTGTATATCCAAAATAATCAGTGTACATAAGCATAACTATTGGAAAAACTGCTTGCAGAGAACCATAGCAGTGGCTCAACACAAAACAAACAAAACAAAAAAACAGAAAGTGTTTTAGGTCAGCCCAGCTAAAGCTTCACCTGCAGCAAGTTCTCCTTAATTTTATTATTTCCAGTGACCAAATTTGAATGGGAGCTACCATGAGTATTGAGGACCTGATCCTGATTCCAGGTGATTTTGGGAAATGGGGGATTCTCAAGCCAACCGGATAAGAGTCCGTGCAGGTTAAAGCAAAACAAAATGCTGTAAGCTGGAAAGAAGTAAACAAAGTAATAATACCCATGCATGCACCCTGAATTAGTCATTTAAAGAGTAATAAAGGAAAAAAAAAAAAACCAACTTGGGGAGCAGTGAATCTCAGACTAAGTCATAAGCCTGATCTTCCTCTCAAAAGCCAAATATCATTCTGGAAAATGTTAACACTACTGAGCACAGTAAGTTGAGGTATTTCACATCTACTCAACATCATTGTCCTAGCTTTGAAATACCACGTAGACCAGTATTATGTATTTTAAGGAAGATGGCTTAAAACCTGCTTCTAAGATTACTAAAAGCAGATTGACAACAACTGAAACCCAAACCTCATCTTCTTAATACAGTTACAGCTACTGGATTTTCCTGAGAGGTATCATAAAGTAGTCTTTGTGTATAAAGTCAGTCACAAACATTAGCTTTCTTGGCAATGCACATCAATGCAGCTCTCTTCCCCTTCACCTCCCCACCAAACAGAAAAATGCCTTCCAATCTCAGTCTTCTCTTTGCCTCCTTGTAAAGCTAACCTGAAGTACTTCAGAGTTAGTCAATGCAGTTATGAGAAACACAGTCGACGTTCTACACCAACGCTGACAGCCGCTGCAGTCCTGCTGCTTTTTCACATTTGGCAATTCACCAAAGGAGTTGCAATCTTAAACTAAGCAGTAATGGGAGGACCTTTTCCTTTTAGAAAGTAGTCACGTTCTGATTCCAGTTAATGTCACATGCTGTATTTTTAGCATAAAACAATTTAGACTTTTTACCTATAGCTGCAACGTACACCTTTACTTTAGCTCTGGTTTTATTTTTCAGCTTCGCTGTGAAACGGCAGTACTATTCCAACTCGCACTGCACCAAAATCCAACACGAATTTACACCAGTACAGATCCACTCAGAGCATCTACCACAGCTTAAGTGCTAACAGCATATACCAGAGTATGACACCATCTTTTAGCCTCTGAAAGAATTCAGACTTTCAGCAGCTTGTTTAGATTTTGCACTGCCACCCCTCCAATTCTTTCCTCAATGTTCCTTTCTACCAGAAGGGTAACAGTAAATCCTTCACGTACACAAGTTAGTGTCTGTGAACCCGTGGACTGAAGCAAAGTAGCAAACGCACATAATGGCCATGAAGCTAGATACAGTCAGCACTCCCCTTTTCCTTTAAAAACTTGCATGCATATTTACGAGCTCAGAGATCTGCAAGTCTGAACCACATTACATATAAAAAAGGAAGAAAAGAAAAAAGAAGTTTGAAAACCCAAGACTCTTTATATACCACGTGAAAAGATTTGCTGAAGGACAGAAACAGATTCTGGTTACACCTCTAAGACTATTTTAAATCATCTGTGCAACTAGACCACAAAGTCTGGGTTCAAAAGACAGACAAGAAGGAATACAAGACTCCTCCACTTAGAGGAAGAGGAAAGAAGGTAACTGCTGGCATACTTAGCCAACAGCATGGTTCCCCTGATACTCTGGATGGAATGCAGTACCTGAAGACACACTAGCACCCATTTCCAAAACCAGAATTCAAGACACCCCAATTATCTATTTTGTGCGTACAACAGATTTTGTAAAGTTTTAAAGGCAAACAAACTTTTAAACATCTCTCTCTTGCCTTACATCTGCATAATCGGAGAAAACACCAGGAACCTGGCACACGAGGTAGAGAAAAAACACAAAACTAGATGGTAAAAGAGAACAAGTTACCACATCACCTGAGCACAGTAGCACAGTTACACCTGAAGAGAGAGAACCGCAACAGAAAGTACGGAACAGTGATGAAGTCATTGTCGCCATCTGTGGCTGATCCTTCTCCTCGTGTAGCATTTTCCACCAGACACCAATTCTCAAAGTACTTGTCTCATACTCTGCTAATGTTTGGAAACTTGAGAGACTGAAGAAACAGTGGTGAGCTCTTAAGTACTCTATCACCAATAACATTCACCAACAGGTCTTCACAACCACCAGCTCACAAGTGTGAGAAAAAAAGGACTTTAAATGGAAAAAACAAAACAAAACAAACCAGAACGCTTTATAGGGAGAGGCTGATGATTAAAGGAGACAGCAGAATTACTCAATCTGTACCAGGCAGCAGTACAATTTCAAGCTCATGGTTCCTAGTCCAACATTTCCATGTTTAGACAGTAATTTTTCAACGTATCAGGTACGTCTTTAAGAATCCACCCCCTTAACCACAAACCAGAAAAACTAAAAGAATCATGTTACAGAATAAATAGCTGTAAAAATGTCTACTGAAGTCCAGAAAAATGAATCCTACGCCATTATGAGGTATTTCAGTCCTTAGAAGACCTGTCAGAGGCCTCACAGTATTGCCAGCAAAACTCCCTGGAGTTTGCTCTTTGTTTTGGAGATAAAGATAGGGACAGCTAAGTTTCTTTTTTACTCCTCCCAAAGTTTTTTGTCAGAATACCGATGATTTTACATTTGTTCTGATAAATAAAAGTGAGTTTATTACTGGATTTAGAAGTCTGTACCTGTCCAAATACAAGAAAGCAGCATTTGGTTTATATTTAAGTCACAAGGGAGTGGCCCATTTGTTACATTTTATATTGATCACACTGCTATGATAACAAATGCAGAGGTTTCTCTTGGTCTTCTCTAAGACTGATCTATCATTACCTTCTACACACTTAAAAATATAGATTATGTATGAAAACAGACACTGCTAAAACTTAGGGACCTAAAAGAATACTTACTAACTCTAGTTGGTAATGCGCAACATTTGCCTTGACTTACAATGAAATTTGCAGTGCTGTCTTACAGTCAAGGTCACCTTTGAGTCAGGTAAACTCACAATGTGAAGTGCTTAAAAAGTACCAGTTCTGCATAGCACAGAGGGCTGGAAAAAGGTATATCACAGGATGCCAGGGCTTGCAAGGGACCCAAAGAGTTCATCCAGTCCAAGCCCCCTGCCACAGCAGGACCAGACAATCCAGCTCAGGGCACACAGGAACACATCCAGACAGGTCATGAGAGGCTCCAGAGAAGAAGACTCCACAACCTCCCTGGGCAGCCTGTGCCAGGGCTCTGGGATCCTTCCAGTCAAGAAGTTGCCCCTTGTGCTGAGCTGGAACCTCCTGTGATGCAGCTTCCATCCACTGCTCCTTGTCCCATCCCAGGGAGAAGAGCTTGTGTGTCATCCCCCCATCTCCTGACCTCCAGCCCTCAGATAGTTATAGACATCTATTAAATCTCCTCTTAGTCTTCTCTTCTCCAGACTAAGCAGCCCCAGGTCCCTCGGTTTCTCCTCACCAGGCAGTGCTCAGTCCCCTCAGCATCCTCACAGCCCTCCCTTGGACTCTCTCCAGCAGATCCCTGTCCCTCTGAAACTGGGGAGCACAAACCTGAAGGCAGTACTCAAGATGAGGTCTCATCAGGGCAGAGCAGAGGGGGAAGAGAACCTCCCTGGATCTGCTGGACGTACTCTTCCTAATGCCCCCCCAGGACCCCACTGGCCCTCTTGGCCACCAGGGCACATTGCTGCCCATGGATGTTCTCCAAAAGCACTCCCATGTCCCTCTCTACAGGGCTGCTCT
>VWYK01102938.1:0-11204 GCA_013399775.1 Semnornis frantzii
TGGAGGTCTTTTCCAGATGAAACCATTAAACCATGGATTTAACTCCTGAATTAAAGATCCATGACCATTCTGTTGTCATCTAATGCTCACCTACTTAAAAGAGTGAAATTCTTCTTTTCAAAGAATGCATGTGGGCTTCCACCATAAGGGGATGATTCAAAGCCCTGAATCTTAGGTGGAAAGAAGCAGTGGGGGTTTAAAAGATCTTTGGATGAGGAGCATAGGGACAGGGGCTAACAGTTGTGTACAAGGAGGCGCTCGATTATGGCTGAACTCAGTGAACTTAAGGTCTTTTCCAGCCAGGTGATTCTACAATTCCATTCTACAATTTCAAGCACTTTCATTAACTCTAGACCCTGGCAGATAATGTTACTTATTTGTTTGCCCAATTCCCCAAACTCACACATTCTTGATCAGCCTTACAGACTATTTAAACAGTGAATATAAAACTCAGCCTTTCAGCCCTAGTTTGGCCTTGTACCACTGCCCAGACGCATAAACCACAGCTGTTTCTGCGCCTCTCTCAGAGCCACCCATTCTCTGATCCATCAGGACTAACCTCCTTCCTCCCCATCTCTGCCTTACTTCTAAGCCTTAAAGCACACATCACACTATGCACTTGTCTTTTGCAGTAGTATTAACTCTATGAGTTTTTCATCATTTTTACATTAAAAATTACTATTAACATGTGTGAGTTACAACTCAAACATAACGTATGAGATACAAGAGTAGATGGAAATGGAGAAGTTGTCTTCTCAGTGTAGTACAAATTTGCTTTCCATTAGCCTTTTGTTATGTAGCAAATCTAAAGTCTATCTATACAGTTGCCATAAATCTTTTGAATCCTTCATTTGCCTAAGAGAGAGAGTTTAGATTAGAGCTGAGAGTTACAGACTAAATGAGAGACTGGGTTTCCACACCTAAACCTGGAGCTTTCATCCCCAGGTGGTTCAAAAGCAACCATTATCTGTTGTCCTCAAACACAGAGATACAATGGAATAGTCACAGAGAGAATTGTCAGGTATGAAATTTATCACAGCTGAATAAAAATATCTGGGTTTTTTGGTAAAGATACTGACAGAGACATTTTCTGTTGACTGTATATATTTAGATGAAGCCTGAAGCCTTTAGCATTTAATTGCTTTAAAATCACATCATTAATTCAATTTATCTCAGATAAACAAGCAAGGAGCATTCATCCAAATAAAGTAATAATGCAAAGTAACTTTAGAGACCAGCATCCTTTCATGCTTCTCCAAGGAGAGGAAGTTTCTCCTCTCCTAAGAGGAAAGTTCAAGGCCTGGAAGAGCAATGCTGGTGATCAGGATTGATTTCTATGACAGGTGCAGAAATGCAAACAGAGATGGTTTTATACAGGTCAAGGTACACATGCACATAACAGCGAGCAGCTTTATCACCTCCTGCTCTACAATACTTTTGAGTGTTCAGAAAAGGATTAGCAAGTTTTGAATTTTAATTTGATTCATGGTTCCAGCAAAGCAGGGGGAGAAAAGGGAAAATCCAGTCAGAGATCTAGCAGAGAGGTAAATTTAAGAATCATTTTTAAAATCTCCTTTTTGGCAAGGTTAGGAATTCACAGCTGACACCTAACCCACAATTATCCTTTCTCAGTGCCATTGTGAGAACCACACCTGTCTCTGCTGGGGGTGGTGTGTTAGAGCTGACAAAGTGAGAGGCAAAGGGTTAAGCTGTGGAGCAAGCTGTGTACACTCACTCAAGGTATGTTTGTTTCTGTAGGAATGAATAGAGTCACTGTGAGGAGTGGAGTGCTATTTTAACACCTCTTCTCTCCTCGGGTCTCTGGCCAGTTCACATGTAAACGAGTGTTTCCATGGAGGAGCGAATCCATCTGTGTTTTCTCACCTGCAGGTGCTGGGAGTTTAATTAAAAGCTCTAACTAATATGTTGCTATTTTTTGAAGAGGTGTGCATTATAGCAAAGGCAAATTATGAATGATAATGAGAGGCAGAATAATGCACTTGGAGTCATTTTCTGTGTGCTTTGTAACACACGAGAAGGTACTTGAATAGAATAATCAAGGATGAACATTAATTTACTCTGGATTTGTGTGCAAGAAAGACAGACATTGTTTCACTTGCACAGAGGATTGCACCAATTTAATAAGGACAACTACTTAAAGAGCTTGACTTAGGAAATCAGGCTCATTGCACAGAGCTTAGGTAGCTCTGCTTTCCAAATTCAGGCACATGGACCAAATTCATTTGCCATTTGCAATGCCCTGTCATTTGAGCTGCTGCACTGTGCATACACAGACACATAGCTGAGCTTCACAACAGGTACTGGCCCATTCCAGCTCTTCCAGTCTTGGCCAGTTTGGATCCTTTCTGTTTATTAGTATTAGAAATGAAGACTGAACATAATGCAGACATTAGGACTGGAAGTATGTTTTGCATCATGAAATAGGCTTTTTATTTGGGAAGCTCCTTTTCAGAGCAGAAAGCAAATGTTATGCTGCTATGGCTTTCCACAGTGGTCCTACCATTTCCTCGATATATCTGACATGACGGGTAAGGAAGGATCCCTTCAGAAAACTTTCCTAATGGCAATCATCCAAAATGTCTCTGAATTACTACTAGGAGATCTCTTTATTATAATACTCTGCCTTAGATTCATCATTCCCCAGAGCTCAGCATCTACCAAGGGCTAACAGCCAAGAGAGTCAAGCAAACCCTGTGCCAGGCTGCCCTCAATGCTTGCTGAGAAAGCCAATGGAAAGAATGGTAAATAAAATTGACCCAAGGAGGCTAGCAGATCCTGGGTCAATATCAGAGGACTCTGAGGCATTAAAGGGCCATAATATATAGTACAAGGTACAACACAATTCCAGAAAGACATAAGTCTCTCACTCCCTATCAAAATACACAGTATAGATATGTCTCGTGCCTATAAAAATTACAGAGAAATAAACTTGCCCTTCAAGGTGAAATACTAAAGGAAAAGGAGAAGGTGATGAAGTGATAGAATAGGGAGAAGAGAAGGACAGGAAACGGTGGGGGGAAAAACACACGCAAAAATAAAAAGAGAGTTAGTAGGGACTTGTAAGTGGGAAATAGGTGATCATTAGGTGAAAGTGGTGAACTAGGTGTTGAGGCAACAGAGAGAACAAAAAATAAAAGGAGTAAGAGAGAGGCAAAAACAAGAGAGAACAGAGGAAAGAGAGATGGGAGAAGGCCGGTGTCAGAAAAAGCAGTTGTTAATTACAGTTGGGTGGATTTGCTGGAGACAGTAACGTAACCTATTCCATTCTATTAATCACTAGTATCTGGGTGCCTCCACTGGCACATGAAGTATGTGTTAGCTGTCCTCTGGTCATTTCTCTAGGGAAAGATGTGTGTTCAGTGGTTAGGGACAGATTTCTTCTCTTCTTTCTTAATATACATGTTGTTGTGTTTTCCGTTTAGAGATGGCAAGGTCAAAGAAATACTCCTTCCCTTGCACAAATGTGTCTTTGAGGCATCAGGGAATTCAGGAGTGAGGGAGGAATCAAACAGAGCTTGCAAAAGGAAAAAGAGCTTTAAATGTGAGGTTTTTTTCTTCGCCAATTCCTCAGGTGTTTTTTGTTCAGGATTCTGGGATCATCTCACTTAAGTAAGACTGAAACTTCTGCCACTGGCCTTTTTGCCTCCCTTTCCTCCTGCTTTCATTTCACCCTGAACAGGTACACACATTTTAGCTCCTACCTGAGCAGAACCCCTATCTCTTGGATCTGCAAAGCTCACACTGAAGCTGCAGCATGTCTGAGAACCTGGCATAGCCCTGAGTCCCATACCCCAACACCTGGCTGGGGGCAATACTACACAAGATAAGAAGATGAGATATTTTCTCAAGGAACCTACTATATGAATTAATTTAGTCTACTTAACCTCTTTGCTATTTAACCACATCCTGCAGTAGAGCTCATCAAAGGTCCCATCAGCTCTATCCCACCAGACTGGTGTTCTGTGTGTATGTGTGTAGCACATATAGTCCATAATCATCTGACTCCTTACCCTTTCATCAATCTTAAATCACATCCAGATACAACATTGTCACTGCTGTGTCTCCAGACTCTGACACAGCAAGAGTTCGAAGTACCATAAACTAACTTACAACATATTAAGCACTCTGAGCACTGCAGCATGGAAGTAGCTGGGGACACTGCAAGCACAAGGGCTACTCAGCACTGGATACCAGGATGTGACAGGCACCATTAGCAATGTGTTTTTCCTGTTCTTAAGGAAGGTATATCACTGAGCATTATAAATGGATAGTGATTGCAAGGCTAAATTCCCATCAAGGGCTTGATGAGTCATTAAAACCCCTCAAGCTTTGTTCTCACAGTTTATTGCCTCATCATCATCACCACCCCTTCATG
The DNA here is from genome assembly GCA_013399775.1 of Semnornis frantzii. NCBI lineage: Eukaryota > Metazoa > Chordata > Aves > Piciformes > Ramphastidae > Semnornis > Semnornis frantzii. Next base: position 4,397 of record VWYK01102938.1, read on the forward strand.
AAATTATTGTCTTTTAATTAGCTCAAGCCCTTTCATTACAATCTGTATCATGGCAGAGAAAGAAATAGGGAAACAGTTCCAATAAAGTATCTGATTGCCCCTTCGGAAGCTAATAATAAGATATTAGGGTAGTGCCGTTTTCAACGATGGCCTTTATGATATAGCAAACTGGGTTTTTTTTTCCCTAAATGAAGGAAAACCTGGGTATGACTCCTGGTTTCTGTTTCAGGAGCATGAAGATTTAAAAACCTACTCCTGAAGCTTCACTTTCTTGCCACCATGAAAACCTTCAGTGCCTCCTACCACTCTTCCACTGCCTGAGAAAGCACTGGGCTGCTCAGGAGAGGGGTTGGTGAGATTCAGGCAGCAGAATGCCCTGTGCGAGGCCATTTCATCAGCCACAGAGTAATGCTACAGACTCGCAGCTTCCCTGTCTCCAGTGGGAGATGTTGATTGGAAAATGTTAAATAATAGCAACCATTCCAACTGTAGTGATCTCCCGTATTTAAAACACGGGTTTACATGCCTCATAAATTTCAGTGTTTGTAATTATACGATATATATGAAGAGAGTGAGTGAAAGAGAGCAGATATATTATGTGAGGAAACAGCATTATCGATCCTGTATTATACAGTGCACAGGAAAATTAGTTAACCATACAGCTCATTGGTTTAAAGATGGCAGTAAAGTTTAAAGGCATTCTGTTGTGAAGTTAAATATAACAGCCATGACACAAATAGAACAATTGCTTTACCCGGATTTCCCTGGCAGCTGAGGAATTCAGGGGCTGGATCCTGCCCCCAGCATGCTGCTGCAGACCCAAAATAACCCCACAGGAACATGTGAGGTTACTTCAGATTTACACCACGGTAGCTTGCCCAGGAATTTGGATCCAGAGGTTTAAATAAGGCTTATGTAATAAAAGGGGAATTTATAATGGTCCCCTGTGGAGCTTGAAGGCAAGGTGCTTACATCAGAAACAAAGTTAATACAAATGAATTTCAGGTCCTCACCATAAGTTACTTCATCTGAAAGAGGTTCGCTTTTTTAAGTGAAAACAGATCAGAGTAAGCAAAACTATTCACTAAAGGAGGCAATCTTACTCTACCACATGCTTCTCCATTTTCAGTCGATTCCATTTGTGTTCCAGCTTCTTAACCACCTCTAGCTGGGGCAGAAGCTGGCTGCTACCAGAGGAGGGCTGGCACCTCATGAGAAGCAAGTCTGGTGTGGATGCTGGCATACGGCAAGAATGGGAATGTCCCAGGAAGGATTGAGACTTTCAGGCCAGAAATTGCATATCCCAGGTCTCATTCCTTCTTCTGCCAGGCTTTTGCTTTGTGACTTTCTGTGTGTCACTCATGGTTCTTTTTGAGAGATGCAAGATGGCCCGTGGAGGAATTATGAGGTCTAATTATTCCACACCAAGGAAGATTATTCATTTCCTTGAGAGAAAATTCAACAAAACTACAAAGTGGTATCATAGTGCTTCAAACTGGCCAGCCCTCTGGAGCCATCAATACTTCTACACCAAGCTGCTAGCTAGGTGCAATCGGGAAGGGGAGTGGAGCTGTGGTCGTCAACAGAAAATACAAGGAATTGCAAAAATACTGGGCAGGAAGACAGGAAAATAATAAATTCTGCATTTAATTTCTCTCCCCCTCACCCTGCTTCATACAAATGTGATCTAATTTAATTTCAAGAAAATCTCTCTCCTGAATGCTTCAAAAAGGTTAAAATGCAATTTTCTGAAACTAAGTTATTAGATAGAGGAATATTAACCTTTGAGCCCCATAGACTTTTACTCTTTTTTATCTCCTTTTCATTTTTGTTTGTGGGTCTATTCATTTTTTGGTGATCTCGGCCAGGTTGCTAGGTAACAGGCACTCAGCGTGCAGGCATGTTAGTCTATCTGTCTCTCGCCTCAGTCTGTCTGGTCCAGGCTACCGACTCGCCTGGCGCTTGCTGCCGGCAACGCCGGCCCTTCCAAAAAGCATTTATCACAGCCTCGTGCAGTAATGGCCACTCAGTGGAGGGGAAATTGAGCTGACCCGAAGGCCAAAGCTGTTAGGGAGACTGGTGGGAAGGGTAAAAGGGTCACAGTACCCTTTTCCCACCCACTTAGTGGGCAGTAAGCAATAGAACAGCAGTGCCACTGTTTTCACTAACATATCCTGAGGCTTTGCACCTGAAATAAATGTTTGTTTGACATTAACAATAAAAAAAAAAATATGTATCTGGTTTCTTCCCCAATACTGGTTATGCTATTTAAACTTTGGCAAGGCACGGGTAGGGCGGGGAGGGTAGCTAAAGAGGTGATTTGTTGTGCACTTCAGCCAGGATAATTATTTCTTTTTGATAGCAATAACTCTTGTATGCTTCCATCTTCTTTGATTTAGAGAGGGAGGGAAGCACAAAACCAAAACACTGAGTCTTTTGTTTCCTTTGGGTCAAAAGGATCACCTACCAGCAGTACCTGGGGGGAGGAAAAAAAAAAAAAAAAAAGAAAAAGAAAGTTCTGCTGATAAATCAAATCCATAAATGAACACATAATGTCACCCCAAACTCAACCTAAATACAAGGTAGGTATGTATGGGTATGTGTAAACACATGTACACATACATACATACATATATATATATACATACACTTCTTGAGTAGAAGCATTTACTAACACTAATCTAAGTGGTACTAACACTAATCTGAGTGGTACTAACACTAATCTAGGTGGCTCTTTCAGACTGATGCAGAAGCATTTATAAACTAAGAAACAAACCATTTTCCAGTAAAAACCACGGAGGGGAGGACAAAGTGATGAGGTACTAACCCACCTCTGTTTTCCCTTAGTAACCCAAACCTCCAATTTCTTCTAGAGATAATATGTGCACACAAGACTGCAGCACTGAAATCCTGAAGGAAACAGAGAACCTGGCTTTTGGAACAGATTTTAGAAGACCATATGTATTTATCTTCCTACATTACTCACATACAGGGACCTCAGGCTACACATCAACCCTTCATCCAGGTGAGGCACTCTCAGGGAAGCAACACTCTTCACCATCAGATCTTTGCTGGGAACCTTTCACTGGTACCAGCAAAGAGCAGATTTGGCGTCTATTAATTAGTCATTGCCTCTCTTGCTTTTTGCTTCCACAGACACAGATCTATTAGAGTCATAAGAAGGCTTCTGCTGCTGTATCCAGCCTTCTCAAACAACAATATTTAAGCAACAAAAAGAGACTGAGTCAATCTCAGTTTTAGTGATTCCCAGGAAAGTCATCAAATAAAAATGTGAACTTTAAAATTGATCAGGATTAATTTCACTGACACTGTATCATAACAGATATCTCTTTGGAGACTCATTTGTTGGGCTGCAGATGCAAAGAAAGTAAGGAAAGAAATAAATCAGAATACAATAAGGCAATTAGACTTTTGCCATTGATAGAATACTAAAAATGTCTGATTTATCAAAGCATTAACAAACAGAAATAAACACAAGATGTGTATTTCCCTGCAAAATATCTGGTTAGGAAAAATAAAATAATAACCAAGACCATGTTTATGAATAAATTTAACTTCCCAATATTGTGCCTTTCAATGTGTGCTCTTTCATCTGCTAATTTCCAGAGAGCAGCAGTAGAAGATGATTTATCACACGAACACCAATACAGTAAAAATCCTGTTCTCATCTGTAGGAAATTGCCTTGCTCAGGAGAGAACATTCCCACTTACACACTATGATATGCATATTAAGGATAAAATATTAAAGCTTTACATGCACACCCATCTAGATGTGCACATTCCAATCTGATTTCACAAACGTTAGATTGAATTTTGGTGTGATTATGAGAGATTCCTTTAAAACTCAATGATTTGGAGCTGTGCAGGATTTACTAGAGATCCAGACAGTGGTAATACTCCTCATAATATTACTAAAGGTATGAAGCACTTCCATATTTCACAGTTGTTCTGTTGTAATAATACAATGAAAACAGTCAGATTGCAGGTTTTATTTCCTATTTCTGGCTACAGTGAGGCACAGTCTGAATGCTCTGATGTACTGCTGGCTCATGGATCTTGTTTAGGCTGCTTATTGTACTCAAATATCTGCAAAGATGGCAAAAGTGCAGTTCAGAGACTGTGACCTTAAACAGCTGAACAGAGTTAAGTCTTAATTTGGAGAGGAGATGGGATGCTGGGTTACCTAATGAGCTTTGGAAATCTCTGACATCAGAGAGAACAATTTCACCTGTGAAACAGAGAGAAGGGAATAATCCTCAGGTGGAAACCCTACAAGGGAATTTTCCTGTCATTACTTATCAATCACCATGGTATCAAAAAGCCACAAGGGCAGCTGAGCACCTGTAGAGATTTTCTAAGGCTTCCCTCAAAGATTTGTCCCTCAAAATAAATACAAAGGAGCAAAAGTTACATTACAAGGCCAAATGTAAGGTCCTGCACCTGGGTAGGCACAATCCCAAGCACAAATACAGGCTGGGTGGTGAATGGCTGGAGAGCAGCATTGAGGAAAAGGACCTGGGGGTCTGGGTTGATGAAAAGCTCAACATGAGCCTGCAGTGTGCACATGCAGCCCAGACGGTAACCAAGTCCTGGGCTGCATCAAGAGCAGTGTGGACAGCAGGGCAAGGGAGAGGATTTTGCCCCTTTACTCTGCTCTCGTCAGACCCCATCTGGAGTACTGTGTGCAGTTCTGGAGCCCCCAGCACAGGAAGGACATGGAACTGTTGGAGNCTGCCCATGGCAGGGGTTTGGAACTAGATGATCCTCGAGGTCCCTTCCAACCTTACCATTCTATGATTCTATGAAAACTAAAGTAAATTAGTTATTTTAGAGAAAAGCGGAAGAGTAGAGACTCAGTGCAGAGGTAGCTAAAATATGAGGTAAATTTCCTATAAATGTCTGAGCTATTTTTGATCAAAAGTCTGAAATTAAAATTCTTTATTAAAAATAAGTAAGAAATCAGATGGCAGAACTAAAGCTCAGTGAGACAGTTAACAGGTAAATGAGGGTGCTGACACACTGGCCCGGATTGCCCAGAAGGTGATAGGTGCCCCATCCCTGGCACCATTCCACCATCCCACCACCTGTCAGGTTGGACAGGGCTCCAAGCAATCTGATAGAGTTGAAGATGTTCTTGTTCAATGCAAGGAGGGGTTGGCTTTAAAGGTCCCTTCCAACCCAAACCAGTGTGTGATTCTGAATGTACAGCACAGAGGGGTGTGATGAAGATGAGGTACAACTCCCCATCAATTCCACAAGATGAATTTCCCAATCACTGTTCAAAACTGGATATACACTGACTCCTATCAATGGCTTCTTGAGAAAACAAACTGCACACTTATCCCCTGATCTAACATGTGCATGCTATCATAAAATCATAGAATCATAGATTGTTTTGGGCTGGAAGGAACCTCCAAAGCTCATCTACTCCAATCCCCCTGCAGTTAGCAGGGACATCTTCCATTAGATCAGATTGCTCAGAGCTTTGCCGAGGGTGACCTTGAATATTTCCAGGGATGAGGTCTCAACTACCTCCCTGGACAACCTGTTCCAGAGTTCTAACAGCCTCATGGTAAAGAACTTGTACCTAACATCCAGTCTAAATTTCCTGTTCTCTAATTTCAAACCACTGCCCTTTGTTCTATCACTGCAGGCCTTTGCAAACAGGCCCTTTGCAGCCTTCTTGTAGGACCCTTTATGTACTGTAATGCTGCTGTTAAGTCTCCCTGGAGCCTTCTCCAGGCTAAACAACCTCAGGTCCCTCAGCCTGTCCTTGTAGCAGACGTGTTCCAGCCCCCCAGTCACCCATCAGGCCCACATCCTTCCTATGTTTAAGGTTCCAGAGCTGGACACAGTACCCTGGGTGAGGTTTTTGTCCCTAAACAAATACAAGAGGCCATTTCAAAAGGCAGTCTTCAAGTTATTTCTTTAAGAAGACCAGATGAAGCCTGTGATGCTCTTTTAGTGACTTGAACACACCTGACTGGACTACAACAGATCCATCTGCTATCAACAGCTGTGGGAATCCCATCACTTAAGTCAGGGAGAGTCCACAAGCAGCAAAGAATTTGGCATAATACATCTTAAATATGAGATTGTAAGGAAGGCAAATCACAAGTGTTTAGCTGCTTTTGTGCACTAGCATTTCTTAATCATAATCCTCCAGGAAACCAGACCAGATGTCTTCCAACACTCCAGAGTAGTCACTTAACTGATAGCAAACCCAGCAAAACCAGTATCAGTTGTTGAGCACAGTACCAGGCTGACTCCAAAAGCTATTTGAAAAGCAAAGCAGGGTTGGACAGACTTTAAAATAAAGCTATCGGACTTTGCCTTCTTCCCCCTGTTATCCATTCCTGGAACTATAACATATTGTCTCTTGTCAGGCACCAACATGAAAAGGAAATTACATGGCTGTCTAAAGTTATGTCTTCACTGCAAAACAGTCTTTCACTGCAGCTTTGCATTGATGGCTCTCCTCATGGTACAAGATAAGCAAAAGGAAAACCCAGGGGGTTTTCTCCTGGGGTAACTTGTACAGGTTGACCTCAGATTGTGGGAGAGAAATAATCACAGCTAGCTATACCAGGGTAAGAACACCATCTCAAAGCCTCCTGTAATTATCTCTTACTCTATTTCATAGAAAAAGTATATTGTTTTTGTTGTTTGTTTTTTTAATAATCTATGTGTTCACTGGAAAAAAATATAAGCTGGCGAAGGATCTTCAGAACAAGTTTTGTGAGGAGCAGATGAGGGAACTGAGGCTGTTCAGCCTGGGGAAAAAGAG
>VWYK01102940.1:6142-22341 GCA_013399775.1 Semnornis frantzii
AAAAAGGTTATCTTCTTGTGGAAATGTGATTTCAATAATGTCCAAGCACTGCATATAATATAAAGAGTTAAACTTTATGATGAGCAAGCACCACATGTTCAAGTACAATGAATGAAGAATGCTATTTACCCTAAGCATTTTCTTTGCAGTTATATTCTATATGGAATCATATACAATCTATTACATTCACAGGGAAAGAATCCTCATGCCCTAGTAGGAAGACTGTACATCCTACAATTTTCATAGTAATATGTAACTCATTTTACTGACATCTCTCAAAAAATAAAAAAATCCTTAACAGAGAAAAAGTATGAACAGGGGTTTAGATAGGAATACTCCAGTACAGTATACAATGAAAATGTTACTAAAAAAAAATTAAGAAAAGAATAGAAAGTTCATCTTTTGCATCACCATTACCAGCCACAGTAACTGCAAACAGAAGTTTTCAAAAGGGAGGTTGGAGCAGGTGATCTATTTCACTGATAAGGTTATCAAACTTTGGAATGGTGTGCCCAGGGCAATGGTGGAGTCGTCATCCCTGGAGGTGTCTAAGCAGCATGTGGGCCTGGTGCTTGGTACATGGTTTAGTGTTGACCCTTTGGTGCTGGGGAGAGCATTGGACTGGATCATCTTTGAAGTCTGTTCCAATCATGTGTATTCTGTGATCCTGTGATCCTGTGAACTCTAAGTTGCTTTCCAGCCTAGGCCATTCTATGAGTCTATGAAGTAACTGAAAAAAAGTGTCACAGAAAGTACAGCATTCACCTCTGTTCTGCTGTTACAAATTTACAGCTTATAGCCTTCAAGTAACTGTTTCATACCGAAAACTAATGCTAAAGCTGCCTTTAACTAATTTGACAAGTGCCATGATATCCCTATTAGAGATATCTACTGCATGCTAAAATGTCCATTTTTGACACTGTGTGGTAACCAAGAGGACCTTGCAGAGGTAGGAGATATTGTGAAGAGGTCCACATCCTTTAGAATAGCAGCAGGAAGTTAGCTACAGTTCATCTATCTATAATGGAGATAGCTGCCTGTGTTTGATCAGCTGAGTAACTGCATGACTTGTGGTGAGCTGGGAGAAACAAGCACATTGAGGACACAGTGAATCCATGCTACATTAAATGGCTACATTGCAATAAAGTCTGCCTTTCTCTCCATTGATCACACCAAGAGCTGTGTCTGTGTAGGCACTTCTATTTCAGATGTTTCCATTGAGATACATCAATCCAACCACAAATATTTTGACACAATTGAAACAAAAAATATAGGTATGCACTGCATCCTCAGCTAGTCATAGCCTTATTTATAGCTTAGCATAGAATTATCAATTTCATAACTAGGAATTATTTTTAAGAAAAAGACATTTTTATTAGAACATCAATCCCTAAAAATATTAAGTGTTTTGCAATTTGTGTATCCAAAATGGTGTCAGTGAAGCTACTCCCATGAATAAGTGTTCATCAAGGTGATCAAAACAAGCAGTGAGATAAGCAAGCACTGTATATTGAAGCAAGATTTTGAGACAAGAAAATGTACTAAATATCTTAAGCTCACATTGGAATACATATTGTGCAACAGAGACATGTCACAGTATGAACTACAAAATTTTGAGTACCAAGATTGTAATACAGTACAATAGCACATTAGATAACAGTTCTGGCCATGAGACTATGCCCTCCTAACCAGATGGGAAAGTCTACAGGATTAAATTCAGTAGAATACATATTACATTAAAGGTTCATTTGGGTTAGCTTTTAAAAAATAGTCACCTTGGAGAATAAAATTAGTTCCTTGATTTTCTAGATTAGAACAGAAATCTAAAAGTTACATTTGAATTTTAATTGTATTTGCCTACATTTTGATTGCTTGTCTATATTCTTTAATTTAATAACAGAATATTTGATTTGCATCATGCCCCAGATTTGGCATTTGCAAAATGACATTGCAAAATGACTCTTCAAGGACATTGTGTCATGTGGGAGAATGCAAGGCAAGAAAAGGTACAAATGTACTGTTAGCCACAAGCAAGAGAAGACTGACACCTCTCTGGTTCACTAGAGTAAAAAAAAAAAAAAAAAAAAAATTAAAAAATNAAAAAAAAAATTAAATCATTTGATCTGGTCACTAGGAATTAAATAGAAGGAGTAAGTACAATGCAAGGAGCAAGTGAAGTGTGGTGTTTTTCATAACTCTGCTGGGTTAGGTGTACTGCAAACACAAGACAGTGTGATCTGAAGGATCCTCCACTCCAGTGGGGATTCGGTATGATTTTACTAGACCAGTCAGAATATTTAGTGCCTCTATGCATTTCTGCAGGACATGTAGACTGAGGAAGGAAAGAGATGGCTTCTGTGGAAAACCTTTTCATTAATCCCAGAGAAACTGAATACTGAGTTGCCTGCAAGTTGCTCTCTTTTCCAGGTTGTTGCTGCTGTTTCTGACCTTGCAATAAATACAGTGTCAGTGAGTTAAGAAGGGAGTGTAACCTGAGGAATAGAAGAAATTTTCTGTCTCGTCTAGGGAAGCCAGATAGATGGCTACCAGACATGGGCAGGTCACAGAGTGATTGTAGTGAAGAAGGGAAGGTTTCACAGAAGGAATAAAGCATCTTTCAATGTTGGATATGAGAACAGAAGTATCCATGCTTGAGGTGGGCATGGGGTAGATTTGGGATATAGGAGAAAATTTAATTGGAAGAAAATACTGCCTATTGGCACATCTGATGGTTCAAGGATATTGAAGGCAACTGATGAGCAAGACCTAGATGAAACAGTGGTGGAATGATTCTGGAGGTGATTGTTAGTTCAGAGACTAAAGGGGCAGCTGGAGAGCAGACAGATGGATCTACCAGACTCCATCTTCTGCCTCTCATCCTAAAGTGCTAGGACAGTTCTGAATTCTGTACAAGAAGATCAAGGCATAGTATAGTGTACTGGTATCCTTTCTCTTCCAAATTATTTTCACTCAAGCTTTTCATATTGACCTTATCCTCCTGCTTCCCCCTTTCCTCCACAGTTGTCCACATAACAAGCAAAACTAATGAAATATGAAAGGACAGAGATAGGTGTATAAGAACAGTCTGCTAACTGAAGGCCTACTGGTTATTCTTAGGACCCAGCTATTGTAATGGCGATGGAATTTATTAAATATTTGTATCGTTTATTGTTTTCATATTAATATTAATATTTTGTGACAATTATTTCGTCTCACTGCAAACTTATTTTAATCAGGTTTGAACCACACAGTTGTAGAAAATGTTACACACAAGGAAAGAGGCAATATTCCTTGGTATGCAATTTGGCAGGCATATATTTTGGTATTACTGTAGGAGGAAATGCTAAAAAATCTGTTTAAAACCTACCTGGAATATAACTAATCAGGAATGTTTCATCTGTCCACCAAACAAGAAAAAATGAAGATATAAGACTGAAAAACTGGAACATTATGTAAGAATCAATCCAACCAGGATTAAGAAAGAATGATGGTGGTAAGCTTTGAGAGGAGAAACAATATCGTCAAAGCAAAACAAGGGCCACAATTTGGACATGGTTATCCTTGGTTACAAATCAACAAACAGGAAACACATTTCAGCAAATTCATTGTATTCCAGGAGTCATACTAATGGAAAACATTAGCACACAGTCACATGTAGGATCTACTTATTAAATGGGACAAGCAACAAAACTTTCATAAAATGAGGTAATACAGGACAAGCTCTTGCAATTTGATTTGCTTAAGCTTTCTCGCCTGTCAGTCTGCATTCCTCCCATTAGACTGCTGAAAAAGATCTTGTTCAGGATCATTTTATACATTTAAATGTGGATCTACTTTTTCAAATGTGCGTTTTCACACTGCTGTAACTGACTTGCTCTCTGAAAGTTCACTGCATTTTGCTAACTGAAAATTAACTTGGTATGAAAAAATAATTAATTTTCTCCATTTAGAACACTTCTGACAGACCATTTTTTGTCTCATTGTCCATCCTTATCTTTTGGTAGTCTTATTTATACTAGAAGCCACTATGTAAAGCCAAAGAACTCCGTTTTGGTAGTACTTTTCACAAGCATTAACTCTCCTATAATTCTATTAAAATTTATTTAGTATATACTCCACTCTATTCAAAAAGGTCCAGCATCATGTGTGCATCTCTGTTCCTTTACTACTAAAACACACAAGACAATCTTAATTGCCTTGTTAACCCTGTTAGGAGAAAAGCTGACTTAATAGTACATGGAGAGGACTCAGAAGGAGAATGTAGAGGAAACTTCTGCATGATCATGCTGACTGCCTTAAAATCATATCTGTACATATTTTTGGACTGTGGGAAGCAAAGAATGCCACAACCTATATCTTCAGGCAACTTAGAAGATGCCAGAGAGTGGCAAAGAGAGTGAGCAGGTGGCCAGTAAGAAGATGGGTCAGGCATGGTATTTCCAGAGCCAGCAGCCTTGGCAGGGCTGCTTATAGCATAGTAGCATAGGAAAGGACCAGTATCATAGGGAAGGATCAGATGGTCTGCCAAAGGAGAAAATAAGACCTTGTGCTAAAATAATGGAGGATCTTCCAGGAAAGACATGGAACTGTTGGAGTGAGTCCAGAGGAGGGCCACAAAGATGATCAGAGGGCTGCAGCAGCTCTGCTATGAAGACAGACTGAGAGAGTTGGGGCTCTGCAGCCTGGAGAAGAGAAGGCTTCGAGGAGATCTTATAGTAGCCTTCCAGTATCTGAAGGGGGCCTACAGAAAGGCTGAGGAGGGNTCCTGCTTCAGAAGGGAAGGACTGCAGTAAAGAGTGATGAAACAAGCAATGGGTGTATTCCCTTAAGACCAGGCATTATTCAAAGCTGAGATGTGGTGGCACAGGAGATGCAAGTTTGCTCTGTCACAGGATGGCTCCTTTCCTTCCCCACCTGCCAGATGCAGCCTGCCAAGGGAAGCTTTCTTCCAAGGAGGTAATGTCTGTGCATGAATGTGTAAGCCAGGCACTGAAACGGAGTGCTCTTTTGTCTTGTTAAATAGTCCTTTCTCAATTGCTCTATCTTATTCTGGAAAATTACAGTTCTTTTCTCTGATTATACCCTTCTTGTATCTTCCATTGTGCTCAAAGCTGTCTTGAAGGTAGCAGCTCAGCTACATGTGTCATTCTTTTCTGCATGCAACGTAAGTTCTCTTCCTTGTCAGCCTGTATTGTGCAAGGTCTCCATCACTGGATTATTAAATTTTAGTTACTTCCCAGCTAAATGTTAATCTGTGCATATAAAGATGCAAATGTCTATTACATAGTGATCACAAAATCTGGTAATTCCCTTACACTGTTACAGTGAAGGAAGTACCAGACTGGTCGTAACAATATAGTTGAGAGATTTGACTGGTAAACATACAATTTTCTTACTGTCCATTTCCTGCAACTGGCAAATTTGCAACATCTATTTCACCCTTGCATACTCATGAAATGAGTATTACTGAATCGGAGTAGTTTGCAGTTCTTAATTGATATTTAAAAGTGTGCCATATCTCTTTTACTTTACGTACCACACAGTTAATTTGTGTTCTAATGTTGATCTGTAAGAGTACATACTAGAACTTTGTACTTCAGTGAATGCAAGAGAGCACTAAAATGGGGCACATTTGCAAACATTTCTTTCTCCTGCACAAGTACACTTCCACCATCAGCCATCTATTGAGAAATTTTGCCTTCTGTCTTCTTCCTTTCACAATTCATTGCTCTTGAACTCAGTAAACAATTTCAAAATACTATAGTCACAGACTGAAAATTCATTGTATTGGTAGGGAAGCAGTCTCCTGGATAGGAACTCTTTGACATAAAGATTAAGGTAAGAATTGTAGACATTCAGTTGATATTCAGAGATACATTTGGATGGCCTAAAAGCCTTGAAAGCTTCAACTGTTACATTTCTTGATGTCTAGGGCTTTTCTAGTGTCAATGTGTTCACTTCTAGATAAAAAACAATGGGTGTTATCGACAACTGTGGCACTCGAAGGGGGACTTTGCTGATTCAAAGTGTAATAAAGCAAGAGACCAAAAGTCTGGGTCATTTGAGAGAAGTCAGAAAGAAGCAGAACATTGTAGTTATTACCAGACTAAAGGCATAGAGATAATTTGCATTTTTAGAAATGTTGTAGTCTCAATGATCTGGTATTGTCTGTGGTGCAGCTCTACTAACTGACTTGTTGATGTGATGTGTCAGACCTCCCTGCACCTGAGATCATGTGTTGTGCTGAGAATCTTGCTTAGAGCATTTGTCCCTGCTGCAAGGTGAATGGACTTTAACAGCAAGTTGTAGGGTAAGGATTAAAAGCAACGGCACAGTATTACAAGAGACAACTACTGAAACAGAGTGTGCTTTTTCATACTATCATAATAATAGAGCCAAGAAATTGTAATTCAAAATATAGGCTAAGCTTATTCAAAGGCTAGCCTTGCTGAAATAAAACTGAAATCTATTAGCAGAGCAACTTCTTGCCTGAGTAGTCATTTCAAAGGCTTCTAATGCCTTCTGAAGTGCTTCATAACCAGAAGGGATTTACCACTCCTGACAGAAAAAGCCAACAGACAGAACAGTGAAGAGGCAGAGCAGCATGCTTTCCAGACATAATTGTAATGCTGCCTTCACATGGTTTGGAGCAGTTCCTTCAAATTCTCTGCATTTCATTTTCATTGCTCCTAAAGGGATAATATTTACTAAATACTATGTTCTGTTTCTCTCCATTTCAAACACTACTTTATTTATAGGCTGAGAATCCTTCAGATTCTTAAAGATAAAAAGAGCAGATGATTCAGTCCTTCACTTTTTGTGAAATGTTTGAGAGTGTTTAAAGTTTAATAATGGAAATGTTGTTATTTAGACAGAACATGGATTACTTTAGTTAAAAAGAAGTATAATCAGTTCATTACAAAAGTTTCTCTCTTGATCTTTGAAATGAAAGATGTTAATACGTTTAGAATGAAATGAAACATTGCATTTTTACAGATTTTAGGATGTTACAAAGAAGTCTCTAGAATTCAAAGTAAACAAACGAAGAAAAATATATTATTTCACAGTTCAGAGCACTGTATCCAATAACTGCTTCCAAAAAGATGAAAATATAAAAACAAGAGGATTGGAACAGACAAAGACATAAATAAACAAAGGCACAAATGAATAGTGGTAGGTGTGAATTTTTATGGTGGTGATCAGACTGAAAGGAACCACTGAGGAAAGCAGTGTGAAAGTAGATATTCACAGAATCATAGAATCATGGAATGGTAAGGTTAGAAGGGACCTCAGGGATCATCTAGTTCCAACCCCCTGACACAGGCAGGGACACCTCCCACTAAAACAGGTCAGTCAAGGCTTCATCCAACCTGGCCTTGAACAACTCCAGGGAGGGAGCAGCTGCAACCTCCCTGGGCAGCCTGTGCCAGCGCCTCACCACCCTCACTGGAAAGAACTTTCTCCTAACATCCAGTCCAAATCTTCTTTCACTGCCTGAAATTCAAAAGCCATTAAATATTTTATTGCAGATTCTACCATTAACTGTAGCTTTATCCAAAATTTAGTATACACTAAATTACAGTAAATAACTTTAGGGACATATTAATGAGAATGTGTTTCAGATGTTTATAAATTGGATCCTCTTTCTGTTAGGACTCTAATGTCAGGAATTCCTTTCATATTTTAATTCTGTATTTCACATCTAGGCATACTTGGTGTGGGAAAAGATTCTTGTTTACTTTTAGAGTTGTTCTCTGGTAAATCCCACACTTCACATTTCGGTTCAAAAAAGGCAGTTGTCCAGGACTAAAACAAAGTTTGCAGCTGGTGTTGCAGTTACAGTAACAACTTTGCCTATGCAAAATTAGATTCCAATTTTTACAGAAGATTAACAACATTTAAAACTTACTCACCAGCACTGACTTTGGTCTGTGTCTCATGATGTCACTAACACAAATCAAAATCATTACATTGCTACTCTAGGATCCTTCTTGATACAACTCTTTTATAGTAGGACCATACCACTGCAGCAGCCCTTGTGTTCTTCATGATCTAGATTTCCCTGAAATGTTATGACTGAGTCATTGACAGGAAATGAAAGCCAGTTTATACAGCCTATTATAAATTTCTGAAATCCTGGGAACCTGTTGTCATTAGCAGTGCTGATTGTATAGCAACGTTCAGGTAGGTAAAGGTGGAAAGCACTACTAGCATTCTGTTTCAAATGCTATAGCAGTTGTATTCCATAAATAAAAATATCTGAATATGAAAACTTGTTTAAAATTTTCTTAATGGAGGTATGTCATGTTTGCCTGGGGAACAAGAATATACTTCAATTACAGTTTGGCTAACCTGGAATTTAAAGTTAAAAACTAAATAACATAAGACTTAGCTGTTTAAAATGCATACCAAGAAATTGTTCAAATGCTTGTGGCTCTTCAGAGAACCCAGAGCACAAGTTCAATTCCCATATTAAAATTTCAGTGTACTGAGAAAGGTAGCAATGGCTATTTGAATTGGCTATTGGCTATTTAAATATTTACCTTTAAAGCTTTGAAGTAGCTAGGGCAACAAGCAGGAAGCCACCTAGAGCAAATCTAGAAGAGAAAATGAGCATACAGATATGTACAAAATGCTACTACCTTCCACAATTTAGATGTTAGGTCAGGGATCTACAAAAGCCTAGTTTTCCCCCTGTACACTCCACCTACAGTGTTTTCCTGGGAGGGATGTCCCACATTTGTTGTGGGTTGTTTTTTTTTTTTTCAAAAGCAAGCAGCAGAGATCATTCTTTTCATTTTATAAATATCCATAGAGAGAATTGCTACATGTCTCTATGCCACAGCTTGACTGTTCGAAAGTTCATCCATACACTGGAGTGCTAAATTCAGTTTTCTTTTCAACTTGAGGAATTCAAACTAGCATGCTATTTCTCCAAAGAATTACAGAAAGACCTGAGAGCTGTAATAATTGTGTTAGAGACTAATGTGTAGAATGTAGTTCAAAATCTTACAGGGCAAAGCTTATGAAAACTTAGAGCAGAAGTACCACCATGTAAAACTGGTATGACTGTATTTAAACAAAACAAGATCAACAAAGATCAAAAGATGTATTAGCATTGTGCTCTACTTCAGAGAATAAAGCTATGTGAAAAAGAGGAAGCATCTTAAAAACCAGCCAGAATAGATAGCTAAGAGAATTAAGCCCTTCCCAGCAACTTGGAGATTTCTGAAGGATATCATGCATCAAACATAGCAACAGTGCATATATCACTGAATAAACAAGATTCAGAAAAGGGAAAAAAATAAAACCAGTATGGCTATTCAACAAAGTAAAAGCATTAGAAACCAGTAAGTATTTTTCAAAGTGTTTTTGCATGCAAATAAAATGACAAGCCTCATAAATTTTGATGATTTAGTTATAAAAAATACAACTATGTTCAATAAAGACTTTGAGAAGCACACACACAAAATAATGAACACTAGCAATAAAGTCTTCATCTAAAACCAGAGCACCAAAAAACCATACAGAAAGTCTTGTAGGACAACCGAAAAGGAATGTGTCTTGGTTCAGCAAGGATCAGTGATTTACTGAAATCAGGCATGGAAGCAGGAAGCTGGACAGGTTTAGGCAAGTGGAGGGAACAGAAGAGCAATTAGTAGTCTGGATCAGCTTACTTGGAACAAGAACATTGAGAGAATCTTTTCAGTATTGCCAGTAGGTTGAGAAAGGTGATTATGTCTCTGTATTCAGTGCTGGTGAGGCCATACACCAATTCTGGACCCTCAAGTACAAGAGAGATGCAACCCTACTGCATAAAGCACAAAGATAAAGGCTGGAGCATCGTTTTTTGTTTAGCCTAGAGAGGAGAAGGCTCAGAGGGAATATCAATGTATACAAATACTGAAATGGGAGCACAAAGAAGGCAGACTCAGATTTTTTTTGGTTGGTGCACAGTGACAGGACCAGAGGCCACAAACATGAACTGAAACTCTGAAGGTTCTCTCTAAACATCAAGAGGTAGTTTTTCACTATAAGGCTGATTGAGCACTGGCACAGTTTGCTCAGAGATGTTGTTGAATCTTTATCCTTGGAGATATTCCGAAGCTGTCTGGGCATGGTCTTGGCCAACCAGCTCCAAGTGATTCTTCTTGAACAGAAGGATTGGACCAGGTGACCTCCAGAGGTCCCCATCAACATCAACCATTCTATGATTCTGTAATTCTATGAATAAATACAAACAAATATAAATAAATACAAAAAAACAAACAAATACAATTACTGTTACACAAATCTGACATATGGTTCGCATGCTAACTTTTATGTGCATGTTGACCTTCAGAGAAATATAGTTATACACTATATGTTCATGAGGAAAGTGAAAATAAGTCAGCACAAGGACAATCACTTTTTATAGTAAGATTGCATGTAGAGATGGGGATGTTTGCAAAGAATGAAGAAATGCATATAATTTAATTATGCTGTTTGTAGATTCAATGTTTAAGATGCAGAGACAGGATCACAAAAAACAGTATTGTCAACTTGAAGAGATGCTCCCTTTTCCCCAGCTACTTCATCTATTGGACTGAACACTTCCCATCACTGATTTTTTTCCGTTTGAAGGAGATCAGTTCATCTAGAACAGTAACCACTTCTAAAAAGT
Source organism: Semnornis frantzii (assembly GCA_013399775.1). Lineage (NCBI taxonomy): Eukaryota > Metazoa > Chordata > Aves > Piciformes > Ramphastidae > Semnornis > Semnornis frantzii. Next base: position 16,806 of record VWYK01102940.1, read on the forward strand.
GAAAAGTCATCCCCTCCTTCAGGTGTGATGTTCCTTCTGCCTCACCAGCCTCCACATCATACATATTACTGTAGTAATATAGTACTGTGTGCAGTTCTGGAGCCTCCAAAACAAGAAGGACATTAAATTGTTGGAGCAGGTCCAGAGGAGGGCCACGAAGATGATCAAAGGGCTGGAGCAGCTCTGCTGTGAAGACAGGCTGAGAGAGTTGGGGCTCTGCAGTCTGGAGAAAAGAAGACTTTGAGGAGACCTTAGAGTAGCCTTCCAGTATGTTAAGGGGCCCTACAGGAAGGCTGGGGAGGGACTATTGACAAGGTCTTGTAATGACAGGACAAGGGACAATGTGTTTAAACTGGCAGAGGGGAGATCGAAACTGGATGTTAGGAGAAAGTTCTTCCCAGTGAGGGTGGTGAGGCACTGGCACAGGTTGCTCAGGGAGGTTGTGGCTGCTCCCTCCCTGGAGGTGTTCAAGGCCAGGTTGGATGAGGCCTTGAGTGACCTGTTCTAGTGGGAGGTGTCCCTGCCTATGGCAGGGGGTTGGAACTAGATGATCCTTGAGGTCCCTTCCAACCTTACCATTCTATGAATTCTCTGATTCTATGATCTTGAAGTCCCTCCTAATCTTACCATTCTATGATTCTACAATTCCACTGAGACATCTTGCTTCCCACAGCTCAGATTTGGGGCCAGTCTTCTTTAATATCTTCCTTAATCTACGATCTGGATGAGGAGATTGAGTGCCCCTCAGTAAGCTTGCAGACAACACCAAATTGAGCGTGGGTGTTGACCTGCTTGAAGGTTGGAAGGCTCTGCAGAGGAAACTGGACAGGCTGGATCGATTAACCAAGACCAATTGTATAAGGTTTAACAAGGCCAAGCACCAGGTGCCAGGGGTTATATAGTCTTACAAGCTGTGCAGGATAAACAAGTACCAAAGGTATCTGGGCATAGAAACTACCACAAGTTTTAATTATGCAGTCACTTTATAGCCTGAAGGATTATTTTCTCTTTTACTGGATTTCATTCCAGAAGCAGAAAAGCAGATGACCATCTTTTAACCATCCCTGTATTTCTGACAACAGCAAACTTACTTGTCACTGAATTTAACTGGTCTTCCACTGAATTTCAAAGTGCAATTATATATCTTCATATTAATAGTCTGTCAATATATTAGGGACATCTCTTAATTTCAAAATACCATGAGGCAGACCAAACACTAAAATCCAGAGTAATATTTCTAAATATTTTTTTTTAAACCCTCTAAAACTTTAGAAATGTTCTCAGGGACATTATACAGTTAATGAGAATTTTCCTGACTTAAGGTAAATTATTCAAGATTATTAGTTGCTGTGTAAAATTTTTATGGAATAACTACCCATAGGTCAAGTGTTGTAAGGACATAGAATGACATGGATGAGAAATAATTAGTATTTTACTAAATGTAAAACATAGAACTATATTTTACCTGGAAATTATACATGCATTTAGCTTCATCTGAGCTTCTTTTTTTCTCTCTTCAAAATGCCTGCAATGGTTTCAGTATGAAACTCCCAATTACTGATTTGCAAAATATTTTTATAATATTACTTCTAAGGAAGATTTCTTATATAATCTCTGTAGATGTAAACTTGGAAATAATAATAACAATATAAATGTTATCTGTTTCAGCATGAACAACACATCCCCACTGCCTGGCTAAATTTACATACTTTCCATATGGAAGGTGACAGACAACATTTTAATGATGAATAATCAAGTTAATCAAGCTAAATCTAAAGGTCATTTCTTACATTTATTCATTATGAAAGGGAAAATAGCACATTAACCAAACTGAGAAACAGTGAAAAGGTTACATTTTTGGAATTATCATAAAAATACCTCAGATCCTATAAATCTTTTTACCTTTCAGCTAGCAGGAGTTATTAGATGTACACACATAGGTCACATTCCTGTTCACTATCCCACTAGATCTCTTCTTCACTTGTGTTTAAAGAAGTTTAAACTTCAACAGTATTTGGACAGAGAAAAATATCCCACTGGAGTCTGAATTAAATGTTATTAAAGATGTTTTTCCCACAGGGTACTTTTAAATTTTAATTTTTAATTCCGTCTTTCAGGGTCACAGAAAATAATAAAAGAAAGTACCAGTCACCAAACTGAACCAGGAAAGGCCTCCTGAACTGTGTGGTGCATGTGGCCTTCTCTCACAGGAGTTTTTGTCATGAGGTGCCCTGAGATGCACCACTGGCTCTTTGGAAGCTGTTGAGGGCATCACACTGTAGCAGGTGGTAGTATAAATGAACTCGTGAAATGTCTGCCTTACTGTAAGGGTGATGTGAGGACCAAGGGCTCCCTGGGGATGGGATGACAGGGTCATTGGCACTTCCCCAGGAGAGATTTATTGGGCAGGTCCTGGCATTACCCCCAGCCGGGAGCAGGGCAGCTGGTGACAGAGGTGCAGCCCCAGCCTTGGGCATCAGGCACCTTTCTGGGGATGGGCCAAGACAAGACTAGCATACTGGATTGCATGTGGACCTGGCTTAGCAAGGCCAATGGCTAGGGTGATGGCTGTGAGGTCATGCAGGCTCAGGAGAGCCCCATCTGACAGCAGCTCCCCTGAGCCATGAGTTAGCTCTGACTGTATGTCTGCCTGGCAGCACCTAGCATCTTCTACCGACTTCACCAACTGTGATCATTTGACCCTGAAGATTTTTCCTAATCCTCCTTTTGTTGTTAATGAATTTATAAAAATATTTTTGTCATCCTTAATGACTGTAGTTAGGCTGAGCTCTAGCTGTGCTTTGGCTCTCCAAATTTTCTCCCCGCATAACTTCACTACTTCTTCATAGTCCTCATGAGACACCTCTCCCTTCTTCCAAAGGCCATAGACTCTCCTTTTTTTCTCGAGGTCCAGCCAGTTTGGACACCCTCCCTGATGACTGATTTTTTTGGCACACAGGGACAGCCTGCTCCTGTGCCTATAAGACTTTCCTCTTGGTGTCCAGCCTTCCTGGACTCCTATATCCTTCAAGGTGGCCTCCCAAGGGTCAATCAGGCCAAAGTATGCTCTCCAGAAGTCCAAGGTGACAGTTTTACTAACCCCTCTCCTTGTTTCCTCAAGCATAGAGAAGTCAATCATCTCATGGTCACTGAACCTAAAGTGGTCTCCAACTTTGCCCACAAATTCTTCCCTGTTCACAAGAAGCAGGTCCAGGAGGGCACATTCCCTGGTTGGTTCCCTCACCAGTTGTGTCAGAAAGTTCTTTTCCACACACTCCAGGAACTTCCAAGGTTATTCTCTCCCTGCTGTATTATATTTCCATCAGACTTCAATCTAGGAAGTTGAAGTCTCCCACAAGAACAAGGGGTAGTGATTGTGAAACCTCTCTCTACTGCTTATAAAAAATTTCATCTGCTACTTCATCCTGGCTGGGTGGTCTGTAACAGATTGCCTCCATGATATCACTCTTGCTGGCCTTACTCTGGATTCTTTTCTGTAAGGACTCAACATTAGCATCACCTTCACCAATTTGTATGGGTTTATATGTCTCCCTAACATAGAGGGTCACTCCATCACCTCTTCTTCCTTGTCTACCCCTTCTGAAAAGTTGGTACCCATTGATTGCAGATCTCCAGTTGTGTGAGTCATCCCACCAGGTTTCCATGATGGCTGTTAATTTCCCTGGCCTCCAGCTCCTCCTGTTTACTGCCCACAATATATGCATTAGTGTATAAACCTTTCAGGGAGGCAGCTGAGTGCACAGTTTTCCACCTTGAGGTGGGGTAGATCTGGTTATTGAAGATGCCAACACACTTCTCCACAAGCATTGGGCTACTGCACCCAGAGTTCTCAGTGGCAAGGCCATTATAGATAGATCTGCAAAGTAGGATCTGTTTTAATTGACTGCTAATGATTTTCAGTACCACCAGCTTTCCTGAGTTGTTAAACTGCTAAGAAATTAAACTACAGTCATGGTTTCTCTGAGTTATTTATAAAGGCCCGACCTGGGCTTTCAGAGCATTTTCTCTTGGACTGATTGGTTATTCTCATTTGGTCATATCCTTCCCTCAAAGTTTCATTGTACTTTCTTGGGGATCAACATAATTTCCTCCGCTGGCAATGTTTATCTTCCCTAGAAATCTTTTTAGTTACAATTCAGAATTAAATAAAGTATACTTGAAAACAACAATTAAAAAAATCACAAGTAACATCTAAACAATCAGTTCATTAATACTGCTGCCAGAATTGCTAGAGAAATTTCTGAGTCTAATATACAGTGGCACCAGACACAATAACCATTCCTGCTCTAGCTTGGAAAGAACCTGGGATTAGACACCTGCCCAAGTAAACAAAACAGTGCCAAAGCCTGAGCATGGTCCTACAATTAACACAGCTTCGGCATCACTTGTGCCAACAAGCACTCTCCCAAGAGTTCCTGGCACCAGAGCATTTCCAATAGGCTGTCTGGCTTTAACCACTCGTCTGGAGAATGTAGCCATACAATAGTCATAGGTGTTCTCAGTAGGTTCAGAGGCAGAAGTTGGGCAGGGGAGATGTTATTGTCTACTGTTATGAAAGGATTTGATATCTGAGATCACCATTCAGGATATCCTACTGGATACTTATCTTAAGCTCTAAGTACAAGCATATTAAATATTCTTAAAAACTTCTTTTATTGGACAGGTATTTACCAACATCAGTGTTCACATATGCCCAGATTCAGAATATGAAGTTCACATTCATCCTCCTGCCATGATGCTACTCTTTCTTTTATTCCATTTAGGTTTTGGGGTTTGGGGTTTTTTTTGTTTGTTTGTTTTTGGTTTGTTTTTGGTTTTGGTTTTTGGTTTTTGTTTGTTTGTTTGTTTTGTTTTGTTTTGTTTTGTAGTAGATCCCCATTTTCTTCCTTTGTAGTTAATATGTAACATTTAATAGTTATGCTCTTGTTTCTCTTTCTTTTCTCCTTCTTCGGCTATTTTACTCTCTTACCTGGCACATCACTCTCAGCAAAATCCTCAGTTCTTCAGACATTGCCCTTCTGCTTTTTCTCAAAAGCCTCTTATTGAGTAATTGTCATGCTCCTTCCAAATAAGTATACAAATCTGTTCCTACCAGAAATCTGAGCCAACCTCAGACTCCTCACTCCATCTTAAGATGTCTCTTATTGAACTGCAAACTCTTTCCAACTTGTCACTGTATTTTTGTACTACAAAACATTCTTCTGTTTGTTCCTTAAGTTCTGGCCGCCAAATTCCAAAATACAGTGTTAAAAAATACCACTCTATCACTATATACTAGAGATATATCACTGTATCTCTACCACAAAGGTGTTGTTCTGAGCAGCTAGGGGCTCATTTTTCTCCTTGTGTGGTCAACTGCACATTTTCAGTAAAAAATACTCTAGAAAAATATGAAAGTATAATACAGCAGATATTTTTTTTTTCTTTACTACTGTCATCTTCTTAAGTAACTCCACTGCTCTGTTTGCATATCTTTTTGGGGTTTATTCCATTTCTTTCAGTATTTCTGGAACAC
>VWYK01102941.1:0-12781 GCA_013399775.1 Semnornis frantzii
CGCTGGTGGCTCCAGAACTGCACTCAATGAACAACCTGACTGACTCTCCTCCTGGAGAACACACCGGATAGTTCTGATTTAGCTACCTCCCAGGGAAGGCTGGGATCACAGACACCTCAGCACATCCAGGCTTAAATGTTGCTAATTTTTGTAGTTTTACTGTCCATTCCTTGTCCTTTCTGGATGTAGATCAGAAAGAGAGAGAGAGAGAGTAGAGAAAGCAGATGGTTTGTCTGAAGCGGTCAGATTCCCTGCTCAGGAGACAGGAGACCAGTGCAGTTCTGCAAGGAGCGTTGTAATGCTGTTGGTTCACACAGCTAGACAGCTCCCCGTGGGAAGGGGAAAGCATTGCCCCTCCTGTCTTTTATGAAAGCATGCACAAACATGCAGAAAACTAGTAATTAGATAATACTTGTATTGCTGGCACCTTCTGAGTGACTCAGATAAGTAAAAGCAACTCGGGCAGTAAAAGCAGCAGAACCTTCTGCTGAAAACATCCTAGGGGCACAAAACAATGCTGTGAACAAGAAAACCTAGTTTTTAGCCTGCATTTGAGCCTATTGCCAAATGAAGAGTATGGAGTCAGCAAACACAGACAACAGAGAGCTAAGTAATTAGCACTGGTTACTCCAGTAGCTGGACCTAGCAGGGCAAAGAAAAACTAAAATTCCTTGCTTGTGTTGCATCAAAGACAGACCTAAGCCAAAACATGAGCAAGCTGCATATTCAGGTTACCCAGAGTTGTATTTTACTTCCCATTCTTTAAGGAGGAAGCATTGTTTTCTATCTAACAATAGCTATAGCCAGACTGCAAAGCTCATGGGGGACCAAGTGAAATACTGTATTATTTCAGTAGAGTAGACATCACTAATTACCTTCTTACCTTGTAGAATGTCAAATTAGTTGAAAAAAAGAAAGATCAAGCTACTCTTAAGTGCAGTGATTAAAGTGATCAAAAGCTCATAACAGCACAGAAAGTGCAGCAAGGTTGTGGCTGTGCTCTAAGAGCCGCATTTCATGAGGGAAGATAACAACAAGAGGCAAGGGGAAATGTAAACATGAGCATTTTGCAAATGCTTACTCTGAATTCCACAAATCATCCCAAACGTGGACTTCTGGATTTAATCTCAGACTTCAATCTCAAGATGTGTTTTTCCAAAGCAAAGCAAGGCTCGTAGGAAGAAGTAATATTCTCTTTACTGACCTTCAATCATCTTGACTAGAAAACACTGTTATGCCATTATTCTAGAGGCTCATTGATATTCTGAAACATAAGGAGATTCTGTGCAGGTTTAAGAGACACAGGTCAACTTTTGTCTCAGCACTCAAACCAACCTTCAGATTTTCTTCCAAAGTCTACCCAGCCATCCATCTCTCTATCTGGAAGAGAATCACTTAACTCTATTTAATATTGATCCTCACAATGCTGCTGTGTGAGCTAAATGCTTGCTGTCTCTTTACACATATGGAACAAACCCACGCAAAGGTCAAAGCCTAGCTTTTTCACAGGGCCTTGTGGGCAACTAGCTCCTCTAAGCTAGCAGACTAAGATTTCTGCATAGCCCATGGAGAAACATGAGCAACAGAGGAATGTAATTTAGAATCACAGAATCATAGAATTGTCAGGGCTGGAAGGGACCTCAAGGATCCTCTAGCTCAAATGCCCCTGCCATGGGCAGGGACACCTCACACTAGATCAGGTTGCTCAGAGCCACATCCAACCTGGCCTTAAAAACTTCCAGGGATGAGGCTTCCACCGCCTCCCTGAGTAACCTGTTCCAGTGTCTCACCACCCTCATGCTGAAGAACTTCTTCCTAACATCCAATCTGGATCTACTCACTTCTAGTTTTGCTCCATTCCCCCAGTTCTATCACTACCTGACATCCTAGAAAGTCCCTCTCAGCTTTTCTGTAGGCCACCTTCAGGTGGTGAAAGGCCACAATAAGGTGTCCTCAGGGCCTATTCCTCTCCAGACTGAATAACCCCAACTCTCTCGGTCTGTCTCCATAGGAGAGGCGCTCATCCTCGTGGCCCTTCTCTGGACACGCTACAGCATGTCCAGATCTTTCCTGTATTAGGGACTCCAAAACTGGATGCAGTACTACAGGTGGAGTCTCACCAGAGCAGAATAGAGGGGGAGAATCACCTCCCTCAACCTGCTGTCTACGCTTCTCTTGATGCAGCCCAGGATACGGTTGGCTCTCTGGGCTGCAACTGATTTATTCAAGCTCCCATCTCCTTTCACTGGCCCTCAATGCAACACAACGTCCTAAATTAGATGGTGCTCCTATCATATGGACTTCAGTGATAAAGCAAGAATTAGATGCAATAAACTCAGACCTAAGTGACTTATCCAGTGGGAGCCTGTGGCAGGTCAAAATTTAAACTCCTGTTTCCCTGGTTCCTAAGCTATTCCATTATAATTAGATTGTTTTTGCATTGAATCTTGCCCTAGCAAGGTGGGCGAGGAGCTTCTCTTGGAAATTTATGTTTGTCTCGGTTAAAAATCTGCAAGAAAGAAGCAGACTAAAAACGTGACAGCTGACGGTCACAGAGTCCATAAAATTCCTCCTGTATAGCCCATGGAAACAAGAGAACCCGTGTTAAATTCAACAGCCTTAAAATTAAACCTACGTACCCCATATGAAAGATTTTTCTAATTTTATAAGGAAATCCTCCAAATGAATCTTATTTGACCTGAGATCATTTATGTGAGCAAAGAGTGCCAAACAGATACTCGATGGACAGAAGGCAGACTCTTTTGAAACACTTGCATTAGTTTACATAAGGACTAAATTTGACCCAGCATAACCTGGGGGATGTTTGATAATCAGAATGTCTTTGAAGGATCTGGAATGATTACTTCTGCTCTTAGCCTTGCTTTTCTTCAGCAGACAAAGAGGGGCAATTCTACAAAGTTTTCACAGAGATTAGTGGAAATTCAGGGGAAGATAAGATTAAGACTGATGAAATATATACAAGTATTGTCTTTGGCATCCTCATAAAGTGTTGCAAGATAGAAACTCGGTTTTCCCTTTGAGCAAAATTGAATCTCAAGGTGCAGTAACATTATGACTTGCACAGAAAGGGAGACTGCAAACAAGTCAGGAATGAGGGATTTAAAAATCAGTTTGGCAACCAAAAGAACTGGTTCTGCCTATTTGCATTTTCTGTTCTACAAAATGTCACCTGGGAAGAAAGAACCCTCTTACCTAGAATGTTTGTTTTTTTTTAATAAGAAGTAGGCAGCATTCCTAGCATAGCTCTGCTCATTAGTAAATCATCTAGAATCACTCCTGTCACTCCTAAACATCTCCATTTTTAGGAAGCAGGCAGCAGTGCTGATGGAGCACTGCTGGTTGTTGGCTGTACTGTGCCCTGGAAGTGTCAGGTTCTTCCTGAGCCATTAAGGCAGTCAGTGGAGCTGTCTGCAAACTGCTGAGTTTGTGGGGCTTCACAACCGTTAATATTTTGGGTCCAAAGGAGAGTGTGTGTGTGTGGGAAGCCTAATTAACAGTTTGTTCTCTGTCTATGACACAGCTTGGCAAATAATTCACGATTCAGATAATTCAGCCTTTTCCTTGGCCACTGTTGCAAGCATGGACACTTGCAGGCATCTGGCTGCATGTTTGCAGTGTTTACAGCAAAGTATCCTCACTGCTGGTTGTTCTGCTAGTTAGAAAGGGAGGGCAATTTTATTTTTCCTGTGTGTGCAGCTAACAATTCCAGGAACCCAAGCTCTCCTCCCACTTCCCTTTTTCCCTTTCCTGGCTTCTGTCCTCTGGGATTTGACACCACCAAGCCTGAGGCTCTGGGTTACCCTGAAGATCGCTTCTGCTGTCTTCCTAATGTTGTAAAATAACTTTAAAAGCTAGACATGTGGGTCTATTTTGCAGAGGAAAACCACGGGGGAAACAGAGATAGCACAGCTCTCTGGGAGTTTCAGCCTTGGGTGCATCTGTGCCTGCTTGGTGTGGTGCTGGGCAGTGGTGTGCAGCATGCCTTCGGCACCCATGCTGGCCCAGGGTACCCATTGTGCTGCTTGCATACAGACACCTTTCCAGATTTCTGACACTTTCCTTAAGGTCTGGCCACAGTAATCAATATTTGGAGCTAATTCTGGCCCTAGTTTAATTCCTGCAGCAGTCATCCCGCTGGCACAGCCTTATGCCAGTAGCAAAAGGAAGAGCTTGATGTCACAGGAGATCCAGGAGATAGCTGCAGGGATGTGGCTGTACTTAAGAGGCTCATCCCTCAATACATCTTCCAGGCATTAAAATGTCAGTATGCACTGAGAGGCTCTGAGAAAGATAAACATAAAATCTGGATACACTTAGAAGTGGGAAAGCTGGGCTATAAGGAACAGGAGGTGCCACAAGATTTTTTTTGCTGCCTCTGTGTGTGCAGCTAGATTAAATGCCAGGCATGCTTTTATGCTACAGCACTACATCTCTTCTGGTGGGCAGAAAGAGGCAGCACAGCACTGAGAACAGCAGGATGTCTGGGAAGGATCGGGTTTTGCTTGGTACTTCCTACAGCCCTAGTGTGTGTTAGGGAGAACTTTTCTTCTGTGTGACTGTGATGCAGGGAGATGTCTGTTTTCCTCGTCACACAGGGACTTTCTGGCTGATCACTAAAGTGAACTGTCTCATGCTGTAACCCTGAGCCTGGCCTTCTTGCACAGGTGCCACATGCATGCTGTAAACAGGGCTGGGAGTGCAGCCTGGTTTGAGACTGTAATAACCCAGACGAGCAGTGGTCACCATGCCAGACCAACTATGGCGTATGGGCCGGGACTACAAGCTGGGCCATACCTGTTACATCAGGTCACCATAGCCAGGAGGAAGGCAAGTCCCTACCCTGCACCATCTGCAAGGGCTGCTTTGGCTAAATGTCCTTATGTGGTGTGAAGCCTAGCTGGTGATCATGACTTCTGGCCTCACAGGTTACTAGTGGCTGACACAGCCAACAGCGGATCACTAGACACTGCACAGTGAGCCTGGGAAGTGATTCACTCATAGCTTGCTTTCACAAAGACCAGCTTGCATGCTCTGCTGGCATGGAATGTCATGAGCTGGTATTTCTTAAAACAGGGACTTTAGAAAAGGTTTTAAAGTTGTGCATGGAACATTTTGTTGTATCAAAGTCACAGTGTGGTGTCTTTCTTTCTCTGACTAAGCTTGGAAGCTAGCAAAACCTAATTTCAATGTTTTAAATGTGATGTCATCTGTTTAATGACATAATATTGTTGGCTGGAAATATCTACAAAAGCAAAAGACTTTGTTCTGTGCTACAGGGAAAGTTTTGGCTGACGAAGGCAACAGTAGAAGTAGTACAACCACAATAGCTCTGTTTCACAAGGCATGGACTTAGTTGAGTGCTCAGCAGGAGACTATTTTACTGTATTCACATTCGTAATCCTGTCCACTACACCTAGAACTGTCCACTACCTAGAAAAAGCAGCTGCAGTCGTATTGATTCTTAAATGATTACTCTGATCCTCCTTGCCCCTGCACAAGCCTTTTCTCCCCCCTAGACCCTTGTGCACACAAGCAGCAGCAGCAGCAGCAGCAGCAGCAGCAGCAGCAAGCATACTCGTTATGGTCCCAGCGAAGCTGCACAGGATTCACTCACTCAGGATATGGCCTTCAGATCTCAATCCAGAAAACAGGGCAAAGAAGATCGGACAACAGGAGTTTCGTAGCTGTCTTTGCTTGATTGCATTTTCCCAGTTTAACTCTGTATCTCAGAGGACTGGTTACCTGACTTGCTGGACAGGGTGTCCCTGGTCCGCAGGGCACAGCTATGGCACACAGCAACAGCAGCTGTTTGCTTGGCCCTCCAGTGCTCAGGGCCAGAGTGGGGTAAGCGGCGCCTTCACATTCCTGCTGATCCCTGCTGGAACAGCACCAGCCCTGCATGGCCTTACAAGTTGGTTTCACTTTTCTTCTTATATAAAGCTATGAATCTGCCCCCAAAACAACGCCTCGATGTCATTCCCTGGCAGTCCTCAATTTCTCTGCAAGGAGCAATGGAAAACTGAGAAACAGAGGAAAATGCTAGGAAAAAAATAAAAAAACAACCAAAAACCCCCAAAACATCATGTAAGATGGGTCCTAGCTCCCTTCCCACTCACACTGTAAGACTGTTTAGATCTCCATAACTTCTAAGGCCTATAGGTATGACAAGATGTATGTCAGTGTTATTATCTGTCCATAGATTGTATACAGAGTTTCTGAGTGATGCTTAGGACTGCAGGGCATGCAATGTAATTAAGGAAGTGTAATACTTATTTAAGAGGTTGGCAATGATAGCTGTAAGAGATACAGTTAAGATTTCAGGGCAGAGAGCAGGTCAGGTAGCCAGTACCACCCAAAAAACCAACAAAACACATAGATTTCATGGAGCAGGGAATAGAAGCCAGGTGGTACTCAGGAGTACAAATACTTACAGAACAACTCAGCATTGTGGAAGCTTCTACAAGAGGGTTTTGTTGAAGCCAGTATTAATCCAGATCTCCACACACACCCCCAGTGCTTGAACTGCAAGAATATACTTGTTCCCTAATTGCAAAGGAACTCCAAGGATCTGTAAATATTGTTGCCAGTGGGATTGCTGACTGCTGCCAGTGGGATTGCTGGGAAACAAGGGCTGAAGGTGTCCCTCAGCAGGCAGCTTGCCACAGTTATCAGATGTTGGCATCATCAGACAGACCCTTGACTGCAGGCTTTCAAGTGTCCAGGTCAGCTCTGGAGTTTGGAGAGCAAGAACACATAAGGACAAAAAGGACTGGTGAAATAAGCGGTAGGTCAGAGTGCTTTTTGCCATGCTGAAGTATTTTTTTTCTTCTCTGCACAAACCAGGGAACCTAGAGAAGGTGGTCTAGATCCATGAGTTCCTGGTGAATGTCTTTCACCAGATTTTAAGAAGGTGAAATTTCCATTGCCCTCTAGAAAGGTTTTAGTTAAGTAAGGGCTGGGTATTGCCTTGGAATGTATCCTGACTGGGTTATGCAACCTTTGTTTATGCTGCTGCCCTCGGTTCAAGTAGCCTCTTTGCTAATGCCACTTACTGCACTCCCTGAACCAGATCTGGGTGTATTTGCACCTTTTATATAGGTGCCCCTTTTTGTAGTACCTCCCAGATAGGGTTCTACAAAACCCATACAAATATTAGTTATGAAACAATAATGCAAGCCTGTGAAGTGGTTTAGTATTTCTTTGTGTCACATGAGGAGGAGCAATCAAAGGTGCCAAGATGGTAAATGCTTTGCCCAACATTAGAGTTGTTGTTGGAACACAATAGGAGGAATAGGGTATCAAAGGGAATATGGGGCCCTGCTTTCAGATCCCTGTCTTTCACTGGCACAGCTGTAGTTTTGCGACTGCACTGTCTTTAAGACCCCACCAGAGTTCATTTGGCCTTCACTGAGCCTCCCAACTGCCTGCCATTTCATTCACGTGTCTTTGGATCTGTGTGATTAAAAGAAAAATGAATTTGCTCCCAGAATGACTTTGTGCTGCTGATGTCTCAGGACCAGTGTGCAGTGGAGGGGATGAAGGATGAGGGAGGACCACCTGGCGGATGTGATGACAGATGGCTGCAGCTACCAGTACTCAGCCCCTGTACCATGCAGGCAGAGACTATGTCCATCTTTGGGTGCAACCACATGAGTGCGATGAAGTCAGAGCTCTTCAAAGTCTAGCTGCTGGCACATACCACCAGCCCTGCTGCTGTGCTGTGGATGTTATCTATCTAGACGACACTATTTCGTGCAATTCCTACGTGGTGGCATGCAAATCCAGAAAGGCAAGTGGCCAGGACAAAGGAGAAGGAGCTAAAGAAGTGAGCAGAAGAGTCCTTGTGCACAGCATAATCAGGAACACTGACTGCAGTTACCTATGGGCACATTATCTGAGACCGCTTTATCTCTCACCCCTTCTGATTGTCACCCTGACAGCCAGGTTTCCCTGCACCCATGTGGGAAACAAGGGCTGAAGGTGTCCCTCAGCAGGCAGCTTGCCACAGTTATCAGATGATCTCCCTCAGCAGCTGCCTCTGTATCGCCTTCACCTGCTGTCTGCCTGCTCCCCCGTCACCACTGATAGCATCACCACTATGACCTTGAAATCCTTCTCACAAGTGCCACCCTGTCTCTTAGCAGTGGGAAATCAGATTTCCCTTCCCTCAGCACCACTCCCTGCATTTTCGTTTCTGAAGAGAGAGCCGGGGAGGGGGTGAAGTTTTTCCCTCTACAGCAGTGACTATTTTCAGCTGTACCCCAACAGATTGCTTCACTCTTCAGTCTTATCATCCCACACCACCTTAATGCATGCAGCTACGAAAGGTTACTATTAGTGACTGATACCACTGGCACTGCTGGCTGGAGGCTTTAACCCTCAATAAACCAAAATCCTCTCCCATGCACATCCTTACGACTCCTTGGAATTTTGGATTATATAAATTAACAAGTTTGTTAGGGTGATTTTTGTAAGCCAGAAGATGCAGTTAAGTTTGTTATGTCAGAGGAAGACAAAGAGAAAAGTCAGCCGTTCTCTAGGACCAAATCAATCAATGGTTTACCATGCACAGAGTGACTGACAGCTCTGGCCCTCTGGCACTGTAATTTATTCTCCAGTCTCATCTCTTTGTGAGTATTGCATGTCATGTTTTAAAAGCTGCATATATAGAAACAGCTAGGTGGCTATATTTAGTGCAACCATAGGTATGGGAGCATTTCTTTATTTAGCTTCTCTTGGAACAAATATAGAGATAGGGAAGAATCGAATGGCCCCTCTGCACATCTCTTCTATGCTCCTCTGAAAGCATTCCCTCTGTTTGGCAGTATGCCCAGAGGAGTCTGCAGAGCTGCTTCTGAGGAAGGTCTCTGGATGGTGAGTTTACAGGGTGCCCCCCAATTTCAGCAATAGCCCCTCGGAATGTCATACTGGTATGGAACAAAAATGTGGTACAAAGCAGAAGCTACAATTTCCACCCCACCAAAGTCCAAACAATATATCCTGACCTTTTCAGACCTATATTGAGGCTGTAAAGGTCACTGGGGATGCATCAGCTGGAAAGTGGGGAACTCCAAAGGCCTGTATGGCCCTAGATTGAGTACCTCCTGCAAGATAAGAATCCTCCAACTCAGGAGCCCCCAGATGCACCCTACTTAGCAGATTGGCCTGGATCCAAGGAAGGAAAGCGCTGCCAACTTTGTGACATCCTTAAGACTACTGATCCTTCTAAACCACTTCCATCTTGATAAACTGGGCAAACTGGTCAGCTTTGGAGTGTACATATGAGCACAGGGAGGAAACAAGGGACTGAAGAGTCTGCTATAGACCATTGATGTCTCAGCTTAGCACCACAGAGCATGTCTAAACACACAAATCTGCATTTCCCATGGAAATGTTATTCCAGGCAGCCCTGGTTTGAGACTGGGCATCAAAGAGACCCTTGGGAGGGAGATACTGGCTGCAGGAGTGAGTTTCATGGCAAGGGAGCAGGGGGCACAGCATGCAGACATCCCCAGGGATGCGAGGACCTCCACCATGTCCCAGCTGTTCCTGACAGCTGCATCCCACGGCCTGACAGCAACTTTAACCACTGAAAGTCATAAAAGCACACAAGTTCAATGGGTACATGGACTTTTTGTCAGATCTGAACAGAAACCTCTGCTCTTGCCTGGGGAAGAGTTTGTATGTCCCAATATACATGTATTTTTCAGGCTGTTACCAGCTGGTCTGGTAAAGGGTGTTAGCTCTCCCTGCAGTTCTCATATTGCTTTTACAGTAACCTGTTAGAAATGCACCATAAGCACAAACGCTTGCATTTTCAAAATGCTGCTGTCCACCTTTATTGCAGCTTTCCAGTTCTTGTCTGTTTGGTATCTGCTAGTCTGCCCACACACGAGCATGCTCATCTGTACATGCACAAATCAATTAGCATCCACCTTTTCCTGTGCAAATATGCTTTCACCTCAGGCAGTAGCGTACCACAGACCAGTGACGCCTCCACAGCTTATTTTAGGAACTGGTGGTAGGTATTTCACACGTTGACCTCACACCTAGATACACACACAATCACCTTTGCTCTTAAACTCTCAGACCTTGTTTGTCATACTTCCCAGCAAGAGAGAAGGATAAAACACACACAGACCTAGAAGTGTATATTATAACCATCGAATAAGTAATAAAATCTTCTGCTTCAAATCAGAGATATGTAATCCATGTGTCCCTGCCCAGAGCTGGTCTGAGCAGGGCTGCCACAGGGCTCTGGATGAACACAGTGTTACAGGCTGTTTGGAGGTGGCAGGCATTTGTATCCTTCCCCATTGGTAAGAGCTTGAAAATTGTTACATCCTTTGCTGGAGGGGTAAGAGAGATAAGGAGCATTTTCAGCTGAGTCTAAACACATGAGGCGGTGATAAATGCAAATCCCTCACGCTCTGTACAACAGCAGGTAATGGGTCTTCAGCAGCTTTTCCCTGGTGGGAGGCAGGCACAGACTGGTTGGCCTTGTCCAAGATGACAGTAGACAAAATTATGAGAACCCGTAGGAAGAAACAGCTGCAACAGAGAAGGAAAGCAGCATTTTGGAGTTTGGGATCTCAAAGGTGCAGAACTACCCTGGCCACAATCTCTGGAGGTGGGGGACAGGCCACAGCCCGCAGCAATTTGGCCAAAAGTCTCAGAGTGCACATTTATCTCAGTTGACATCAAGATTCTGGGGGTGGGGAGGAGGAGTACAACTGAAGTTAACCAAACATCAGCACTCACACTCACTAGCGTGAGCATCTCCAAAACAGATGGGATGTGTCTCACAGAACCCTGGCATGATTAAACCACATTCAGGCAAGGACAGCTGTAACAGCAGTCTCTCACTGGGGAGCAGAAAGGAGGAGCTGCCCTAGCTTGCTCCTGGGGCTGCAATTACAGAATCACTGAATCACAGAACCTTAAAGGTTGGAAGGGACCTCTAGAGATCACTGAGTCCAACCCCCCTGCCAAGCCAGGATCCCCTAGGGTAGTTCACACAGGAACACATCCAGGCAGGTTTTGAAAGTCTCCAGAAGAGACTCCACAACCTCTCTGGGCAGCCTGTTCCAGCACACCATCGCCCTGTGATGGAACTGTACAGAAGTTCCTCCTCTTGTTGAGGTGAAACCTTCTTTGTTCCAGTTTGTAAGTTGCTAGTTCCAGTTTGTAACTGCTAAAGCCAAAGCCAGCAGAAGTGCCAAAGTCACCAAGTTTGAGGAGAAAGGACACTGTGACAATCACAGACAGTTCAGGAACTGACAGCCCTAGGTCTATCCCTGTTGTGATCCCTCTCTGTGGAGCTCTGAATGCCTATCGCGTGCTGGTTAAAGAAATGCATCTCCCTCTGCCATTTCTCAAACTGAAAGGGACACATCACCACCACTGTGTGACAAAGGGGCTTGTTAATTGTGCTTGCTGAAAGCCCTTTCTCCCTGCGTCCTCCTGAGCCGCAGATGCTGTCCCACGGTACACAGCACAGCACTGAACTGCACAGCAAGTTAAGGCAAAAATATCACCTTTTCCAAGGTGCTAAATGACTAGCACTGACTTGCATACTTAGTGTAGTAGATGCTGTTCCCCTCTCTGCCACAATCAATACCTCTCTGATTTCTTTATCATGGCTGATGGGGGATGGAGATGAGCGATCCTGTTCATACCTCAGCTTTGGCATTTTGATTCCCAAACAGCCCATTCAGTAGCAACATAAAAATAATGTAAAAACAAATACATCAAATAAATGTAGCTTGAAGACATCTCTATTACAGCCCTGCTCTGTATTCTATAAGCAAAATATGTACTGCGCATACAAACAGTGAGGAAATGAAGGGATGCAGGTATTAACACTGACATATCAAGTGGTTCCTTCATGAGATTATATTATCTATGCAATCACCTACAATTATTTACATTTCATGAACAACGTTTTCCAATCAGCACCTCCAGCTCTACCAGCTCATGCTTGTTCTTGGATGAAGTTCAGGTGAAGAGCAAGATGAAATCAATGCTTACAGAGGGTGTTTTAAAAAGAAACAACCCAGCTGCAGGATGAGGTGGCACAAGGCATAAGTGCAGTCTTCACTGGATTGAAACCTGGCTACATGGCTGGGCCCAAAGAGTGGTGATAAATGGAGCTAAATCTGACTGATGTCCAGACACCAGTGGCATCCCCCAGGGTTCAGTACTGGGGCCTGTCCACTTTAATATCTTTATCAATGATCTGGATGAGGAGATTGAGTGCATCCTCAGTGAGTCTGCAGATGACACCAAGCTGGGTGGCTGTGTTGATCGGCTAGAGGGTAGGGAAGCTTTACAACAGGATCCAGACAGTCAGATCGATAGCCCAAGGCTAATTGTATTAGGTTCCAGGTCCTCCACTTGGTTCACAACAACCCCATGGCAAGCTACAGACTTGGGGACGTGTGGTTGGAAAACTTGGAGAAGGACCTGGGGATGTTGGTTGGCAGTTGACTGAATACGAGTCAGCAGTGTGCCCCGGTTTCTAACCCAAGCCAATGGTATGCTGGCTTGGGTTAGAAACACTGTGGCCAGCAGGAGCAGGGAGGTGATCGTGCCTCTGTACTCAGCACTGGTGAGGCCACAGCTTGAGTACTGTGTTCAGTTCTGGACCTCTCACTACAAGAGGGACATAGAGGTGCTGGAACATGTCCAGAGAAGGGCAACAAGGCTTGCGAAGGGCCTGGAGCACATGGGCAGTGAGGAACATCTGAAGGAGCTATGG
>VWYK01102941.1:17413-80472 GCA_013399775.1 Semnornis frantzii
AAAAAAAAAAGTCTTTTCCCAAAGCCATGCTAGCAGGACAGATAACAAAGGATATGAAAGACTGCTAATTTTACATTCCTCTGGGCAATTTATCTTTTCTTATCTCAGGTCTGTGTGCCCTCATGATCTGCCTCCTGGACCATTGTTTTGCATTTTGCCTATCAGGCTAGCATGGAAAAACTCATGACACAGTAGCATGGCTGCCCTCTCTACAGATCTGCTACTTCCATTGTCCCCCTGTTTAAATCAGGCCTGGCAGAGCGGATTTTACCCACCACTTGTAGTTTGTGGAGAACCACCAGAGGCAGCCTGCGATTCATGCCTCCCTCACACAGCCAGAGTGTGGGAAGGGGTCTGAGCAGAAACTAAAACCGGTGTCCTGGGTGCCACTGCAAACAGGCAAGGTTAGCACATTCCCACTGACACTCTTGGAATGCAGGCACCTGTACAGAAAATGGATGCCTCAAGTGCCTAGCAATGTCTGTCCACAGTAGTTAAGGAAAGCTGATACCTACCAGCATTTATGGGATTGCATGGACAGGGAAAAATATTTCAGTGATATATTGCTGCTCAGGCAGCTCCCATGTGGGATCCAGACAGTCATCCTCCTGTATCATGTTAATAGTATTTTGTTAGTATCATCTCTGCTTCTGCAAGTGTTCATCTATGGATTGACCCTTGGTGAACCACAGGGTCATTTTCAGCCCTTGGCAGCATGCTCGCTGCCTTAAAATGAAAAGAGGGAGTGATTGCATGTGGTAAAAAAAGTTCCCTGAAAGGAGAGAATTGGGGGAAGCCCACACCCCTAGGGAAAGATGGAAAATAACTGTTTCCTAAGTCTGGGAGTAGGTGGAAGGGAGGAGAGAACACTGATTGTGCTGGGCCTACTGAAGATGGAGGGCTGAGCTCTGGCCTGGCACCTTTGGTAGTGACGCTAATGAAAGCATTATGCACCAAGAGCCATGTATTGAATATGAGACAGAACTGGGCAGGCTCTTTACATCTTACCTGTTATATGGGGAGCTAAAAAGTCACGCAATTGCTTCCTCAACCAAAAATTTGCTGTCAGTGTGTGTTCATGTCAGCTGAAGGCAGATCACAGACTCCCAAAGGGCTTCAAAGATAAGATAACAAGCACACACACACAAAATGTGGTCTGCCTTAAATTCCTCTGGAGGGCCACTAAGGCACTGCTAAGACAGCTTTGGGTTGAATGCATTGGCTTGCCTGTAGCCTTCCAGTAAAACACATTTTTCTACCTGCAAACCTCCTCTTTAGAAAAGGAGAGATGAGTGGAACAGTCTTGTCTCTAGAGCAGGGGTGCAAACGGCATCTCAAAACCGACACACTTACGCATGTGACTGTTGTGCCTGGGGACCACGTGGCTTGATTGGCACCACATTGCAATGCAGAACCTGAGAGTAGTAGAAAGGGTCAGACCAAACCTCCTGGATCAGCCTGGTAATACATTCCCAAAAGCAACCAGGGGTGGATGGAGAGGAAAAGAGTGAGAGAAATATAGCAAGCAAAAGATGAAGCATTTCATTGCAACCTTTCAGCTTCAGAGAACTTTAGGGATTGGAAGGGGCCTCAAAAGATCACCTAGTACAAACACTTGCCAGAGCAGGATCACCTAGAGTAGCTCAACACAGGAATGCATCCAGGTGGGTTTTGAATATCTCCAGAGAAGGAGACTCCATAACCTCTCTGGGCAGCCTGTTCCAGTGTTTTGTCACCCTCACAGTGAAATAATTCTTCCCTGTGTTCACATGGAACCTCCTACGCTCCAGCTTGTACCCATTGCCCCTCATCCTATCACTGGACATCACTGGGAAGATCCTGGCTCCATGCTCCTGACGTGTCCCCTTCACATATTTGTAAACATTAATGAGGTCACCTCCCAGTCTCTTTGTTTCCAAGCTAAGGAGACCCAGCTCCCTCAGCCTTTCCTCACGAGGGAGATGTTCCACTCTCTCAGTCATCTTTGTGCTCTGCTCTGGAATTTCTGAAGTGCTCCCTGGCAGATGTGAAATTTGAAGGACTGTCTTGCTGAATGTTGCAGCTAAATCTCCGTGTGTTGCAGCACCAGTTAGCTCCAGCTCTGGCTAAATGCTGTTGAGACCTGAACCTTTATGCTGGGAGGATCCGCATTTTCTGGTGGCAGTGAGTTCCCCAGTTCAATTATGTGCAGCACGGAAAAGTGTTCCTCTGCATTTATTTCCAATCGTCTGCCTGATAATTTCAAAGGAGTTCCCATTCTGTCCTATCTAATTTAGAGGATGTGTGCCCAGTGGCTAGACCACAGGACTGGATTTCTGAATTAATTCTATTTTCATCTCTGTCATTCTTCTAAAAGAGTAGGTATTATTATTCACCGGAGTGAGTTTCACCTTCAGCCAGCTCAATTAAAGTTACCCCAAGCAAATAGCGATCTGGAATTTGGACTGAAATGACATAGCTGAGACTAATGTTCCCTGTATACCTGCAGAGAACAGGTAGAAACCAAACTAGGCGATAAAGGTAAAAATCCTCTTTTAAATTCCCAATACCTGGATCGATTGTGCAATTGGAACTGCTGCCAAGGTGCTACGAAAATTACTTGTCATATAGGAGTAGGCCCTATTATGTAGCAGAGTGCCTGCAGTTACAGAAAGATCAGATGAGATCCCCAGATGAAAGGGAAAAATGTCTTCTTTCTAAAAAACAGCAATTTACATACTGACCTAAGAACCATCTACTTATTGAGCTGCTGTAATTGTGCAGTTTGCTATTTCTATTGACAGGTCCCCATGTCACTTGTCAGTCGTCACTGAAACAGCACCAAAAAATCTTGAAATAATATAGCCAGACCAAAGAGCCCTTAACGACCTGCCTTAGCAGCTGAGAGAGGTTCAGGGACGTAAAGGTGCTGCTCAAAAGGAGAAGTCATAAATGTCCATGCTAATTACAGTCTTGGACACATGCTAGCACCATGCTTGCAGTCCAGTGTTAATAGGAATTCCCCCACTCCCCCGTTTCTTTCAGAGGCAAAAAGCCAGAAGGAAAGCCTGGAAGCCTTTCTGCAATGGGTTGCTTGCATCCAGGATGTGTACAAATCTCTTCACATTTATTTAGAAACTAAAGCAATTAGAACACCCCAGGCCCCTCCTGTTAACTCAGAAACATCATTATGAAGATGTTTATGCCACAGCGGCTTTACTACGCTCAGTTTACTGGAAAACTGGGAAGCTGCATTTTCAGCCATTTCACCAACAAGTTCCTGAGGTTGCTAATGACTTGCAAAAATCTGCCCAACAGTAACAACCTCAGGGAGACTGCATTGTCTCCTCTGAGAATCTCTATTTGTTTTCAGAATGAGAAATTTAATTAGGAGAGGGTTTTCTTTTTTTTGGCAGAGGAGTTCCTGCCTTGTGCCCTCAACAAGTAAGCCCTGTATGACTGCTCAGAGCCTCCTGGGAGCCTGAGCCTTGGCAGAGCCAAGGACCAACCCAGACAAAGGAAATTAATCCAATTTTAAACTGGTTCCTGCTGTGTCTTCCCCCTTCTTGTGCAAGTTCACAGAATCACAGAATTGTCAGGGTTGGAAGGGACCTCAAAGATCATCCAGTTTCAGCCTCCCTGCCATAGGCAGGGGCACTTCACACTAGATCAGGTTGCCCAGAGCCACATTCAGACTGGCCTTAAAAACTTCCAGGGATGAGGCTTCTACCACCTCCCTGGGCAACCTGCTCCAGTGTCTCACCACCCTCATGGTGAAGAACTTCTTTCAAGACATCCAATCTGAATCTACCCCCTTCTAGTTTTTCTCCATTACCCCCAGTCCTATCACTACCTGACATCCTAAAAAGTCTCTCCTGTAGGGCCCGTTCAGATACTGGAAGGCCAAAATTAGATCTCTTAAACTGAGTTCACCCCACCACCTTTTGGAGTTTACCACTGTGCCCATGCATGCACTCATGCTTAGGTTTCATGGCTGGGAGGAGGGCTTGGAGGTGAGGTGGGAGCCACTGCAGGAGATTCACCACATGACTGACCAGGGGCTGGCCAGCACCATCATGGGTGGCCAGGAACGCCACCACATGCATCCAGGTGGCATTGCCCTGGAAGGGTAGCCGAGCCATCCACTGCAAGGAAGGCTGTGCAAAAACAAACCTATCTGGGCAGGTGCAGAGATAAGGAACAGCCAGGTGCCACCAACATTCCTGAGGGCTTTCTCAACTTCCACTGTCCTAAAAAAAAACACCACGCGCATGAGGCACGCTTGGGAATCCCCAAAGATTCTCCATTAAGTCACTAATTGCAGCTAATTATTGTGAGAATGATTTGTGAGTGCTGTGCACTCACCCCCTCAGATCTGAAACCGAAGAGCAGTGCCAGTTCCTAGCTGGGGGCACTGGCAAATTGTAGAGATGCAAACACCACAAGAAGCAGCTCTGGCAGCAGTCAGTGACCCCATGTCAGAGTCATCTTAGGTGGGGTTCAATGATCTTAAAGGTTTTTGCCAACAAAAATGATTCTATGATTCTAAAGAGACAGGGGCTTAAAAAACTCAGTTGGAATCAGCATGTTCTGAGGTAAATGAACGCTCTCCAATAACATTTGCAAATTACAGCAGAGCCTAGCTCATTAGACAGTAAAACTAACTTGGGGCATGGCTACAAGAAGGAAGCCTAAGGTTTAACTTTTTTTTCTTTTTTAACTGGCAAATCAAACTGAAAGGGGAGTGGGGTAGAAAGGGCTATTAACATGCAACACTTAAAATGCACTCCATTAAGTTAGGGAAGGAATTACTCACCACTCCAGAAAGCATAGTTTTGAAACACACCACAAGATGTTTCCCTGCATCAGGCTTTCCCAAGGAAGCTCTGTGTTGGGCTCAATGTCCTGTGCAAAAAGAAATGCAAATAAGAGGCAGGCATTTCCTACTCAGCTCAGCCAGCCATCAGTGACTGATTTGCAAAAGGGAAACTGGATAAGGTTATTTTTCGCTTAGCAGTATCTCTTCAAAGTTGGTAACACCACAGCACATTGATCTACAATGAGCATGCACCTGAACAAAGTCCGATACAGAATTCCTTCTAAAAATGAAGCAAAAGCGAATGTAAACATACCCGGGAGTTGGAAGCTTGGCCTCCAGCCTGCTGCCTCTGCCAGGGCAGCCCTCCATGCCATACAGATTGGTCATTCCCTATCGGAAGTCATTCTGAAGGAAAGCTGTGCCTTACTAGAGAACCCCTCATTTTCATCTCTGTTATCTGGGCATCACAGCAACAGCCAGAGTACAGGCAGATACATAGATGGATGCTTTACATTGCATTCTAATGACAAAAAGAGGCCCTGGAGAGAATGCCTCACTTGCCCCAAGGGAGGACATGAAGGGTGACACATCCGTGATAAGGAAGTACCTCCTGCCCCAAGAGTAACTCAGCTGGTAGCTTCTGCTTGTCTACTTTGACCCTGCACTTGCAGAAACTTTGCTTTAAATAGCAAAATATTACAAGCCAGGAGACTAGAATCATAGAATCATAGAATGGTTTAGGTTGGAAGGGACCTCAAAGATCATCTAGTTCCAAGCCCCTGCCATAGACAGGGAACACCTCCCACTAGTACAGGTCACTCAAGGCCTCCTCCAACCTGGCCTTGAACACCTCCAGAGAGGGAGCATCCACAGCCTCCCTGGGCAACCTGCTCCAGTGTTTCACCACCCTTACTGTAAAAACTTCTTCCTAACATCTAGTTTAAATCTCCCCTCTGCCAGTTTAAACCCATTACTCCTTGTCCTGTCATTACCAGACCTTATAAATGGTCCCTCTCCAGCCCTCCTGTAGGCCCCCTTCAGATACTGGAATGCCGCTACAAGGCCTTCTTGAAGTAGCTGGGCAAAATGTTCTTTTTATACACCACAGTTTTCACTGAAACATTTAAAAAACTCAAACGGCAGCTTGTTGAGGTATCTCCTAAGCTTGCTATTGAAAGACCATCAGACACACTGTGGATGCAAGAATGGGGGATTGCAAATGAATTCTTGGAATTTTCCCCTACCTTTGCCTACTGTGGGGGTTGGCTCTGCCTTTTCTCAGCTGCAATGAACTGTTCCGGAGGGAAACAGAGAAGCTTTGCCTTGAACCTTGCAGGACAATTTGTTGCTTGAAACAATTCACCAAGATGCAAGAAGCTTAGTTTAGAAACCGATATATCCAGTCAGGAGCCCTCAGAGACAATAAAGCATTTGTTTGACTTCTTTAATGGGTAAGCTGTGTGTACATCATTTATCCCTGTTCCAGCCCTTCCTCTTCAGCTCCGTTTGTTTTTGTTGGTTTGTTGTTGTTGTTGTTGTTAAAAAGAGGCTGCCTGTCTTTCCGTTGGTGAGCATCTTGAGACACATTGCTTGGAGTCTGACCTCCAAGTAGGGTGGGATTTGAATCTGAAATCCATTCGGTTTGATCTCTCAAGACCTGCCACACTGCACAGCTTGTACATCTTTACAGAAAAGGTGTGCCTTCAAAATCTGTCCTTTTCAGAGGCCTGGTGCCATTGTCAGCTGCCATCTTTCAGGAGAAAAGATCTAAAATTAGAGAAAAGCTGCCCTCCACTGCTGGAGAATACTGCTGCTGTGACATATGAAAGCAGCAAAAAGCTTCAAATAAAGGTCTTCTGCTTAGACTCGTGTAACAGGCAAGAAAGGCTTCAGGTCTCTCCCGTCTGGACCAGCGTTTGCAGGGAACTGGTTTAAGTAGGCAGCCACAGCACAATGCTCATCTTTGTCTACCTAACCATTTGTACCTTGCCTGTCATCATAAGCACTGTTATTGTGATGGAAACCTACAGATTTGAGGGGTTTTCTTTTAGATACCTATCCTAGAAATCCTGAGGGTTGCCAGGAGAGATCCTATTCTTTCTAGTAAATCAGGAAAGAGGAAAGAAGCTCAAGACTTTTTACATGGTGTTGTGATGAGGTGTGGACACCACACAGGGACTGAGTTGTAGCTGGAGCCCTGGAGCCCTTGAGTTAAAATCTGTGGCCTTCAGATAGGCCCAGGTTGTCCTCAGGAGCCCCCAAAAACCTATCACCAATGGCAGTTATGTGTCTGAGGCACTGCTGGTGAATCCCGACATGTCCCTACTGACCCCACTGTTGTTCCTGCCACCATGGCATTGGCACACAGCTGCATCCCTCCCATTAAATAGCCTTTTCTCACCCCAGGGGTGGTTAGTGGAGCTAACAGGGTTAGAGCTGTTCTAATGTACTATGTCACAACACCAAGGTGCAGTGCCTAGAGGCAGGAAGTCCTCGGGAGACCCTCTCCTGGTGCCAGAGGGGAGAGGAAGTGGTGACACATGAAGGCAGGTGAGCTAAAATGAGAAATTACAGAATGACAGAACCACAGAACTGTCAAGGCTGAAAGAGACCTCAAAGATCATCCAGTTCCAACCCTGCTGCCATGGGCAGGAACCTCTCATGCTAGATCAGGTGCAAGACTCCTGCTCCCTGGAGGCAATGAGGATGCTACAAGAGAGTAGGATTTGGCTGAGAGCAAGGCAATGTGATGGTTTATCCTTTAATCTGTATGTTTCACTGTATGCTAAAAACGCGAACCCTGTTCTGAGTCAGCAAGGACACACTGCAGGGAATCACTGTAGTAGTTTAAGGTTTTTTGGAATATTCTAATATGAGAAATTAGTACAGAATCTGATGAGCAGGGCGTTGGTTGTAAAAAGAAAATAATGATAAACTCTATGTCATTCATTGGTTTGCTCAGAGGTATACAAAGCCAATGTATAAACAATTCGTTCTTCTTGCCCTTTCAGCACTGGGTCTGTTCTCTGCTCCTTCGCTCTGCTCTCATCTCTTCCACTAACCTTGACTGCCCAGATAACAGGTGAGCTTTGCTGGTTCTTTTCTATCTGGGAGAGAGAGGGTGGCATTGGCCCCTTCTAGGCTTTCTGTGTCTGAAGGGGGAAGATTGGATTTCTCTATTATTTCCAAACTGTCTATAATTGTAACTATACGTACATACATTTTTTTATATGCAGTTGTAAATTTAGTTTTGCTGTAAGATTTGCTTTTATCTTGCTCTTAAGGCATCTGAGCTGGTCTGGTAAATTTTAACTGGGGAATGGGGGGAAGTTCCCAACCCTCCAAAATCACAGTGAAGAACACAGAAAACCAACCCTTTTCTTCCTTCTCTCTCCTCCCTTTTGTTTCTGCTCCCCCAAGCTTGGCTTCCTGACAGCTCACTTCCCTGCTGTGTCATCACTCATTCCTGCACCATGCTGCTGATGTCAGGCTGCAAACCGCCTGCCTATGGGCAGCTGTCTCTGGCAAGAACCGCAGGGCTCTCCTGCAGCCCCAGCAGTCTGACAGCGCTGACATGCTGCATCTCGCTGCAGCACAGCGGCAACACCCTGCCGGCTGCACAAGGTGCACCCCGCAGTTTTGGGGAGGAAAAACAAGGGGTGACTTAGTAGGACCTGCTGCCTCAGCAGCACACAGCTGAACAAGAGGTTGTTTGGTAGAGGACTTTAAAAATCACCAGCCAAAGGTAAGCACACCGAAGCAAACCTCTCACCTACAGTCTGTGGTGGGTTAGGAACTTATACACACACACAATTAGAATTTACCAGACCAGCTCAGATGGCTTGGAAATAACATGAAGCTCTATTTACAGCAAAACAAAATTTACAAGCATACATACACAATATATTTGCAAATATTTACAATTATGTACAAATTGGAAATGATAAAAAATCCAAACTCCCTCCTGGACAAATAAAGCTGACCAGAAAGGCTCAAAGCTACTCCCCTTCTTTCTCATTCTACTTTCCTAGGCAGACCAACAGAACAACCAGCAAAGCTACATTGTTATTTGTTAGCCAAGATTAGTGGAAAAGGTATTAGAGCAGAGTGAGGACGAAGTGAATAGATCCAGTGTCACAGACCACACTGGGACAAACTGTTGACATTTTTGCTTTTTATCCCTCTCAGCAAAGCAATGAGTTATACAGACTTCATCATTATTTTCTTTTTTACAACCAATGATCTAATTTCTCCCATTAAAATATTCCAGTTATCCTCAAACTAGCACACAGTCAGAGAGCATGGGTGATCTGCAGAGACTGACAAAAGAAGCCCACAGCTCACGAAGAGTTATGAAGTAGGTATTGTTTATTATGGCGCTAGGTGCCAGGGGAGGATTGTTCCATCAAACCTGCACACCTTACGCTGGCACAAGTCGCAGCCTACATTACAAAAAAATATATATTCATGGTAAGAGATAGGCTTATTACAATTACTTCTTGGAATAAGTGTGACTATATACTGGTTTGAGGCTAATTGGGATATTTTAATGAGAGAAATTAGATCATTGGCTGTGAGAAGAAAATAATAGTGATGTTCGCTTAGGGATAAAACAACAAGAAGCAATAACAGAGATAGCCTCTGTCTATCTGCCATCTGCTTTACTATTTCTGCCCGAACTTATGTAACTCAAACTAACCATTCTTCTAACACCTCTTGCTGACCTTTCCCAGTTCATAAGGGCGATCCTGGGATAAGGGAGAGGGGGTTGGAAAGAAGGAGGAAGGAAGTGAGTTGGTTTGAAAGCCCTCTTGGGCAGTCCAGCTGCTCAGGAGGGGTTCTGTATCTCTGTATAACTTTCAACTTGTATATTATTGTATATAGTTGTAAATGTCTGTATATATATATCCTTGTAAATTGTGCCATGCTATAAATACAGCTTCATTCCTTGACTTTCAGCCAGCTGAGTTAGTCTGGTGAATTCCTAGCTGGGAGGGGTGTGGGGGGGGTGGGTAACTCCCAAACCTGCACAGATTATTAAAATTAGGTCTGGGAACTCATGAACATAGGTGTCCTCCTATTCTCCACCCCAGTTCTGCTATCCTAGTGGTCCTCTGCTGGTTGTCTGTGATAAAGGCCAGCAGTCTTTCTCACAGAGTACTTTTCACCTTTGATCCAATATTGCAGCTGGCTTCCTCTTTTTTAATTGCTTCAGTATTTTCAAGGTCCAAGTTTCTCTTTATCTCTGGGCCCATGTCTTCCCTCTTTGTCAGGAGATAAAAACTTTGACATTTGTGATTACATATCATAGCTGTCCAGCTTGGTGCTACACATCTCTTCTCACTCCTTAATCGAGAGCGTACATCTGGTCTGTGGGGCCCTGTATTTGTAAAACTCAAGGGACTCTTCACCAATATTCTTGTCCCTTCATCGTAGGGAAAAAATTGCCCAGGGAGGTGTCTGGGGCTCTCACCTATCCCTGGACATATTCAAGGGCAACCTGATCTAATTCAAGATGGCCTTGCTTACTGCAGAGGGAATTGGACTGGATGACCAGGCATTGGAATGGACTACCCAGGGAGGTGCTTGAGTCACCAACACTGAATGTGCTTAAAAGTTGTTCGGATGTGGTGCTTGGGGATATGGTTTAGGATGAACCTTGCAGAGTGGGGCTGTTGGTTAGACTTGGTGATCCTGGGGGTCTTTTCCAACCTGAACGTTTCTGTGATTCTGTGACCTTTGGAGGTCCCTTCCAATTCAGACCATTCTGAGATTCCGTGAATATTGACACCAGGAGAGTGGGAGGACAAGACCAAGGGAGAGGTGTAGAAACTGCACATGGGGAGTTTGCCTTGGCAGGAATCACAAGAGGTATCTGCAAAGCAGTTGCAGCCTTCAGAGGTTCCTCCTTCCACATATGATCAGAGGAGAGACTGCTCCTGGTCCTCATTCTCTAGGCCCTCCCTGAAGCAGCGTTGTGGCAGCGTCAGCCCTGTCCACTGCAGGATGCCTGCAGGAGAGGCTCCTCTTCACATCCTCTTCACCGCAATGACACACCATGGCTGACTTTGTCATGGTGATGGGGAAAACCAGAGCCTTCAGTGCACTGCCAATGGATTGCCACCCAACAACTGAGGTGCCAGCATGTTTTGCAGAACCTGTCAGGTCCCTGCATCTCATAAGAGTGCAATGACAGGGGAAACATCAAAATTAGTAGCTAGGCTGCAACTGCAGGTAATGGAGGCTGACTCACAGAAATCTCAAAAACATTCCAGTTGGAAAAGACCCTCAGGATCACCAAGTCCAACCATTATCTCTTCTCTGCAAAGTTTACCCTTAAGACATATCCTCAAGTACCATATCCAAACAACTTTTAAATACATGCAGGGTTGGTGACTCAACCACCTCCCTGGGCAGCCCATTCCAGAGCCTGACCACTCTTGCTGGGATAAAATGTTTCTTAATGTCCAGTCTAAACCTACTCAGTTGCAGCTTGAGGCCATTCCGTCTTGTTCTATTGCTAATTACCTGTGAGAAGAGACCAGCAGCAGCCTCTCCACAACATCCTTTCAGGTAGCTGTAGACAGCAACGAGGTCCCCCCTCAGCCTCCTCTTCTTCAAATGAAACCAGCCCCAGCTCCAGCTCCTTCAGTCACTCCTTATAAGATTTATTCTCCAGGCCTTTCACTCAGTATCCCACAGGGCACAGACCATGGAAAGTAGAATCCTGTGGAAGAAAGCAACTGTCAGATTAAAGGGGAGTGGAATTTAGCTGCTGAAGTTAAAATGGATTTGTTTTCTTAGGGAGGAGTGGTAGAAGTTTGCCTTCTTGAACCATTAAAGTGTCACCTGATGTCACCCCAATTGTGGTATTACTTTTGGTTCTGCATGGGATCGGATCAAGTTATTAAAGGTATGGCAGTCAAAAGTGCATATGCTTTTAGCACTGGTATTTTAGGCCTGATTCAAAAGTCAGTGAAACCACTGGGGGGTAAAATCCATTTACTCCCTTGAATTTTTCTCCTTCTAGACTGACTTGATGGAACAGTCTCAGAGGAACCCAAGCTGCCAGTGGAACATGGTTACTTGCCTGGAAAACCAGGACACACTGCTTCAACTGAGAAACATGAGTATTAGTGAGTTCATAGCACTCAATGCAGCATTACTGCCAGACATAACTGTGGAGGGTTTGCTCCAGTGCCTTGCCACATCCCTGTCCTACTTGACTCCTATGTTTGTGCAGGTCTGCCTGTGACAAGTAAAACCTGATTTCAAATTGGGTTATGTATTTTAAGCCAAGCCATTCGGATCAAGTTCTTAGGATGTCCACTGACTAAAATACCTGATCCTTAATCTCTGCTTAGCCTCTGACTTTGGACTTGACTTAGAAGGGTGATCCTGTGCTGCAGGGATGACTGTGGATGCAGCCCTAGGTCTGGAGACCAGGAGCCAGAAGGTCAGCAGAGCAGGAACAAAGAGAGAAATGAGCAGCCCCAAACTCATGGGGCCGAGGCATGATGTCCACCTGCAGGCAAGACCCAGCTGCTGAGAGCAATATGCTTCTGTGAAGGCAGTGGGTGTTGGCACTGCTTGCCAGGTAGCTTACTGCACTGGGATACCAGGGTTACATCACCATTTCCAGACCCTCCTCCAGTTTATGAGTAGAGAAATGGATGTTTTAGTGGGCATTCAAACAAAAGAAGTGGACACAGTTAAAAGGATTTTCTGATATTTGTTTAACTTGGCTGCTACACTTTACTGATGAAAAGGAAGGGTTTTGCTAAAGTTGAAACAAACAGTAGATCAGAACATTAAATAAAGCTTTAGCAAACCTGCCAGTTGTGCTAAGTCAGGTATGCTGATGAGGTAAAAATTTAATTCCACATTGAAATTAACAATTTCAAGTACCGACGTTCACAGCAAGCCAAATTATATTACCTACCAAACCTCCAGGTGCTCCGGATAGTCTCTGTCATTTGTCTGATCAGTATTTGCAATACTAAAATCTACCATGGAAAGAGAGAGAGAAGGAGAACAGCTTTTTAATCTGTACAGGGCAGACACAGTGGAGAAAGTTGGAAACTGTCCAGCCAGCCTGCTGTAGGACCTGTTGTAGGCTGACAATATCTGCAGTACCATCTAAGCATCTCTCTCTGATCTTCTCCCAGTCCCATCCACCCCCTCACTTCCTCCATTAAATTATATCAAATATAGGAATAATTCAAAGGTGCTAGTTCACTGGGATCAGAAGAAGCAGAGGGTTGGGAAAAATAAGGAAGAACTCCGAGGGGATTTCTGGCTCATGGATGTTCAGCAGGTAGTTTGAGCGAGACACTGGCAGGGAGATGCATGAAGGTCCCAGAACTCTGGTGTCAAGCCTCTGCTGGGTGTGACCCATTATCCCAGGCCAAAAAAATCAGCAGTGTAACAAATCATAGAGTGCTTTGGGTTGGAAGGGAGCTCCAAAGGTCATCTAATCCAGCCCTCTGTGCAGTCAGCAGGGACGTCCTCAAATAGATGAGGTTGCCCAGACCCTTGTTGAGCCCCGCCTTCAATATCTCCAGGGGTGGGGCCTCAACCACTTCCCTAGGCAATGTGTTCCACTGTGTCCACTACCCTCATGGTAAAGAACCTGTTCCTAACATCCAATCTAAATCTGCTCTTCTTTAGTTTGAAGCCATTGTCCTCATCCTATCACTCCAGTCTCTCTACAGGACTTCTTGTAGGCCCCCTTCAAGTACTGGAAGGTCATTATTAGGTCTCCCCAGAGCTTCTCTTCTTCAGGCTGAACAACCCCGGCTCCCTTAGCCTGCCCTTGTAGCAGAGGTGTTCTAACTTCTTGATCATTTTCATGGCCCTTCTCTCGGACCTGCTCCATTAGGTTCATGTCCTTCCTCCAGACCCGGACACAGTACTTCAGGTGAGGTCTCACCAGAGCAGAATAAAGTGGCAGAATCACCTCTCTGGATCTGCTGGCCACCCTGCTTTTGATGCAGCCCAGGTTTCAATTTGCCTTCTGGGTTGCAAGCTCACACTATCCGCTCATGTCCAGCTTCTCATTCATTTGCATCTCCAGTCCTTTTCTGCAGGGCTGCTTTCTATCAATTCATCTCCAGTCTGTATTGATAGCGAGGATTGTTCCAGCCCAGCTGCAAGACCCTACACTTGCTCTTGTTGAACCTCATATGAGGCTCACCTGGGCCCACCTCTCCAGCTTGTGCAGGTCCCTCTGGGTGACATCCCATCCCTCTAGGGTAATGTGGCTTCTACTGCCACAGCGTCCCTCCAATTGAGAAACTCCCGAGTATTTAGAGAGAACTGGAGCATCCATCTACTTCTTACTGCAGTGGCAAAAGGAGCAGCATGAGTAACTCCACAAAGGGATGAGTAAGAGATTCACAGCTTGAGTTGCACACTTCTTGCTCAACCTTGCACTGCCCATCTGCAGCAAAGTGAGGAACAGATATGGTAATGCACAACATCCGAGTTTGTGACTTATGAGTAGTAATTATTGTAATTAAACAGTGGTCCTCAAATAATTTCTCACTTACGAATGCTTCTTCACTCAGGTAAACTCCTATTTACCATTGCCTGAGTAAGGGCACAGCAATTTTCCCCCAGAAGACTTTTGTATAGCATACTGAAGCTGTACTCTCAAATTACACATCTAGTTAAAACACCCTTATAAGTAATTTTCCTGTTTGCAGCTTGTATAAACTTATTACCAAGTTAGAATTAAATGAACAATTAGCATATAATATACTATAATATAATATAAAGTTCACTCCTTAGAACACAATCTAAAATTCACCAAATAGAACAGTAATGGTAGGGAACTAAGCAAACAGGATAGGTGTGAAATTAAACAGGATATAGATGCATTGTGTGAGAGAGAATTGATGGTGGAAATGAGTCACCTTTGTCCAAAGCATCACTACCATCTGTGGTGTGCTGTGTGGAGGGAAAGTAAGACATCCAGGACAACAGTGGCCATAGAAAAATA
Source organism: Semnornis frantzii (assembly GCA_013399775.1). Lineage (NCBI taxonomy): Eukaryota > Metazoa > Chordata > Aves > Piciformes > Ramphastidae > Semnornis > Semnornis frantzii. The sequence continues at coordinate 32,215 of VWYK01102941.1, forward strand.
ACACCTGAGCTCTCCCAACCTGCACTTAGTCTGTAACAGAGAGAAAAGCTACAAGTGAAACCCAGAAACTCCATGCTGGAGAGCTGTGCAGAATGGTGGTCCCCTTCCTGATCCCATCCCCTAGTAGAGCTCCTGCCTGTTGCAATGGGAGGTGCCTCCACCTGTCTGCAAACAGAGGTGGCACCTTATGGCTTGAAGCACACATCGCAGAATCACAGAAGGTTAGGGTATGGAAGGGATCTCAAAAGATCATCCAGCCCAACCCCCCTGCTAGAGCGGGATCACCTATACCAGATCACACAGGAACATTTCCAGGCTGAAAGCTGGTGAGCAATACTGACTCCATCTCCGATAAATAAAGGCTGATAGTGTCATGTTGGAGCTGTTCTAGTGCCTGGCTGAATTTAAGCCTGCAGTGAATAAATGAACTCTCTTAAATGACCTTGTTTCAGCGTGCCTGGGGAGGGAGTGGTACCTTGAAACCTCAAGGCAGCAGAGCTGTGTCCCATGAAGCCAGCCTCCTACCCTGCACCCAGGATCAGGTTTTACTCTCAGCACAGTCTGATGGGTGCAATCCTGGTTTCAGGTGCATTAGCACAAATCCAAGGCTGAGTCACGGGCAGAAATTCATCCCAGGGGTGCCCCCTGCCTAATGGCCTCAGAAAGGAGAGGCTACAAGACAGGCTGCCACGTGTTGGTATTTTCTGACAGAGAGCACCACTGAATGTTGTGGACCAGCAGATCAGGCTATCTGACTCCACCCAGACGTCACACCCAGACCACAGCTTCTTTTATGTGCAGTTCCACACCAGGCTGCCATGAAGACATCTTGCTCCCTATGGGACAGGACTTGGGCCCTCTGATTTAAGCAGCCGAAGAGCTGACTTTGTTCCACCCTATTTTTGCACATGAATTGTTAGATGAACGCATTTAAATATTTGTGAGGTTGACTTAAAGTGTTGGTGGATCAGACTGCTCAGATTTAACCGCCAGGAATTAAATCAGATAATAATACAGTCAGCCTCACATTCCTACAGAAGGATGATAGTTCTGTAGGACATTAGGTTTGTATTGTCTGTGCACCTGCATGAGGAATGGTGGTGATAAAATGAGAGATCTCAGAGCAAATTGGACTGGCAGACAGGTTTTGAAGCATAATTACTCAAAAAAACAACCCCACCCAGAGACAGTTTAATCACAGTGCAACTGATATTTTTAATTTCCAATGGTACAAAAAAGTGTCATTCGCATTAGGCTTTACTGGCTTTGGTTTGTAATTGTGGAATGTCTGTGTTGTAGCTGAGCTAACTAAATAAATGCTAAGTGTTTCTCACTCTGTAATACAGGGAAAAAAAAAAAAAAAAAAAAGCTAAAGGTGCCTCCTAACCAGCAAAAGGAACAGTTCAGGAGGGACAGGGGCCTGCTGGAAAGAGTCCAGCTGAGAGCCACAGGGATGATTGGGGAACTTGAGCATCTCCCCTAATGAAGAGAGACTGAGCGATCTGGGGCTGTTTAGTCTGGAGAAGAGAAGGCTGAGAGAGGATCTTATCAATGTCCATAAATATCTGAGGGGTGCATGTCAAGTGGATGGGGCCAATCTTTTTTTCTTGGTCCACAGCAGTAAGACAAGGAGCAACAGCTACAAACTTGCACATGGAAGGTTTCACCTCAACATGAGAAGAAACTTCCTCACAGTGAGGGTGACAGAGCACTGGAACAGGCTGCCCAGAGAGGTTGTGGAGTCTCCTTCTCTGAAGACTTTCAAAACTTGCCTGGATGCACTCCTGTGTGAACTACCCTAGGGGATCCTGCTTTGGCAAGTAGGTTGGACTCAATGATCTCTGGAGGATCCTTCCAACCTCTAAGGCTCTGTGATTCTGTGAAAGTTAGTAGTCTGGCAGGCCGCTGAAGCTGCATTTATACCCAGCCTGTACTCATTTAACAGTTCTGGTAGTCAGGGACTGTTATCAGCAATTTCTGTTGATGGTCTCTGGACAATTAGCAGTTGAGCTAACAGACAGCTGGGGCATAAAGCCTAACCACCAGAAGGGAAGCATGGCTTGCAAAATAACATCTGAAATTTGACGTGGGATGCTGATACTGTGGAAAAAGGTAGTGACCCAGCAAAGAAAGGGATGATCAGGGCCTGTGTTCTCAGCTGTTGTGTTCTGGACATGGCCAAGTGATGTACAGCCATTAAGAGAGGTTCAACAGAAGAAATGCCAGGGCCCCCTTTGGCTCCCCTGGTTGTGGAGGCACTCGGCATGGGAACTGTGAGATGAAGCAGCTGCTTACAGCTGCCCATGCATCAGAGGGGAAGGCAGCTGTTAGGGCACGTGGTGACCGGAGAACAAGCCCGAAAAACACATGGTGGGTATTAGGAAGAACAAAACAAACTGCCCCGTGGCAACTTGGTCCTGAGGGGAAAGGACTGACACAATTACACTAATTTCATCTGGGAGGGGAAGTTGTCCCCAACCTGCTTTTATTCTCTAAGTGATCCTTTTTAACCAATTTTGGTGTTTGTTCTGGATGTCATTCTTGTAGCTGGAAGCTACAGAGGCGCAATGATCTTAAAGCTCTGTATCCTCCTGAGACAGAGATCTGAGATGAGACAAAACTGGATTCTCGCCTTTTTATCCTGCTTGTGATGTAGGGAGGGAGGAATTAGATCCTACATGCGCATAGGGGGAAACATTAAAAATAATTTCTTCCTCTGAGCCTGTAGTGCATCTTGAACAAAAGAATCTAGATCCCAGTCTGGCTGAGGATGCATCCTCTGAAAAGTGAGGCACTTCCCCTCCCATCCGTGACTGCAACATCCCTCTCTGCTAGCAACCTGCCTGGCAGCAGGCGTGGGTATTTCTGAGGAAGCAGACAAAGAGGAAAAGATGCCTTTCTGCTGCCTTTATGAGGGCTGTGGGAAGGCAGACAATACCTGAGCTGACAGGATGCCTGACAGCCCACAGCCTTCAAACAGCTCCTGGCAGTGCTGAACTGTCAGAGGGAGTTCCCAGTGAATCAGAGCTTTGCAGGACACGGCGCCGCTGGGGTCCGATACCATGTAACGCTGCAGCCCTTTGATTTGAGGCTCACGGTCGGAAGAGCATCACTGAACCACAGACCATCTCCTGTGCACTCAGTTATCAGACGGGGATAGAGAAGCATGTGGTGAGCACTAGGGGATACCACCTGAAAAGTAGATGCCTACTGAAAACCCAGGATGCTGAGGGAGATTGCAGGGTAGGTGTAAGCTCCTGAGGGCTGTCTGCCCAAGTGAGAGGAATGTAGGAATACTCTGGGAACTGGTAAAACAAACTACCTCAGCTCTTGAACCCCTCTTTCTCATCACAATTATGTATTTATTGGTGAGGGGCTTTTTAGGGTATTAGGTAGTGATAGGACTAGGAGCAATGGACCCAAGATAGGGGAAAGGAGATTTAGATTAGATGTTAGGAAGAAGTTCTTCACCATGAGGGTGGTGAGACACTGGAACAGGATGCCCAGGGAGGTGGTGGAAGCACCATCCCTGAAAGATGGCCAGGTTGGATGGAGCTCTGGGAAACCTGATTTAGTGGAAAGTGTCTCTGTCCATGGCCAGGGGGTTGGAACTTCCAACTCTGATGCACCTATGATTCTTTGATTTGGGGTTGTGTGTTGTCATTTGATCACCTATGCAATGCCCCCCAGCATTGCTGGAAGAACTGGTTGTGGTGAAGGGGTAGCATTTAGGCCAGAAAGCTTGCCCCTGCCCCAGACACACCGGCACCAAAGCATGGGTGTTTATACAAGGCCCATAGCAGTGCAACGCCTTGCTCAGCCTTCAGGCTTTAGGCAAAGCCAGCCTGTTCCACTATATATATTCAAGACTGATAATTCCTGCTGCAAAAAGGCCCCAAGCAGTTGGCCCCACTTTAATAAAACAAAAAATCACTGCTGCCTTCTCTCTTTTGCTCAAGGGTGAAAGAAAAGTTGCGTGGAGCCAGGGGAGGATGTATGTCAGAGCATTTCAGGCACAAAACCCAAATAACTCAAAATCAGTCTACCCCCACTACAGGTTTTGCCCATCCTGCAGAAGTCAGCTCCAGCACAGGTTAAACAGTTGATCCTGTCTTCAAGCATCAGAGACCAGTAGCATCAAGAGCTGAAATGACCACCACTCTGGGTAACTGTGGTTGAAGCAGCCCTCAGCTCCCTGAGGTGAAGATGTTCTGGGGCTCAGTCACTTTGCTTGGCTTTGCTTCACTAAACATGAAAATGTGAACAAAAACCTCACTGCAATGTGCTCATAGCATCCAGAGGCTAGAAGACAACCTATACCAAGGGAAGTCAGCTTTCATTCTGAATTATTCATTCCTCACTCACATACGCTGTGTGCCATGTTACGGGATCGCAGGATGTTAGGGGTTGGAACAGACCTCTGGAGATCACCGCCAGAGCAGGACCATAGAATCTAGCACAGGTCACACAGTAGTACATCCAGACAGGTCTTGAAAGTCTCCAGAGAATGAGATCCCACAATCTCCCTGGGAAGCCTGTTCCAGTGCTCTGTGACCCCTACAGTAAAGAAGTTCTTCCTTGTGTTGAGAAGGAACTTCCTGTGCTGCAGTTTATATCCGTTGCCCCTTGTCCTATCACAGGATGAAACTGAGAAGAGTTTGTCCCCTCCCTTCTGACCCCCAGCCCTCAGATATTTATAAACATTGATTAAATCCCCTCTAAGTCTTCTCTTCACCAGACCAAAAAGCCCCAAGTCCCTCAACCTCTCCTCATAGGGCAGTGCTCCAGCCCCTTAATCATCTTCATAGCCCTCCCTTGGACTCTTTCAAGTAGATCCCTGTCCCTCTTGAACTGAGGAGCCCAAAACTGAATGCAATATTCCAGGTGAGGTCTCACCAGGGCAGAGTAGAGGGAGAAGAGAACCTTCCTTGATTTGCTGGCCGCAGTCTTCTTAATACACCCTAGGATCCCATTGGCATTCTTGGCCACGAGGGCACTTTGCAGTCCCGTGGACAGCTCCTTGTCCACCAGGACTCCCAGCTCCTTCTCCACAGGGAGAAGACAGACCTTTTCTGTGCCATACCTGTCCCACAAAACCCCAGGTAGCTTTTATAACTCCATGAAGAGTTAAAAATGAACTATAGTTAGGAATGACATCCAACATAGTCTAATAAGAAGCAAAGATTTTGACGAGACTGGGGTTTTGTTTGTTTTGGTTTTTTTTTTCTTTTGAGGAACCCATTTGAGAATGGTCCATCCTCAAGCAAGCCTGTAGTATTCCCAGACAATGATACAGCTCTGCCATGTGGTTAAAAATAAACTTATTGAAAGGCTCTTCCTCATTCTGACATTCTGTGGAAATTTTCTGATGGTCTTCAGAGTATGCATAGCAGTGATATGCAGGAAAATGCTGCTGTGCTTTATCTCTCTTGCCCTGTCTCATTGCCAATGAGTGGATCTACCTGGGAAAGGGCTTTAGTGACTCACTGGGTGGGATGATTGGGGCACTTCAACACCTCTTCTATGAGGAAAGACTGAGAGAACTGGGCTGTTTAGCCTGGAGAAGACAAGACTGAGAGGGGATCTTATCAACGTCTATAAATACCTTAGGGGTGACTGCAAAGATGAAGGTGATGGTCTCTTTTTGGTGGTGCCCAGTGATAGGGCGAGGAACAATGGGGGCAAGCTGGATCACAGGAGGTTCCACCTCAATATGAGGGTGAGGGTGATGGAGCACTGGAACAGGCTGCTCAGAGAGGTTGTGGAGTTTTCCCACTGGCTGGCAGAGCTGGCAGGTCTCACCACAGCCACTGTTCCAGCTGACACAGGCACAAGTTTTTCTACCAGTTGCTCTAGCCTTTGACATGCACCTGGGGTGCCAACAGGGTGTTTAGGATGGGATCCCTTCCTGAGAAGGCTGCAAATGCCACTGAAGCTTCATGTTCTGGTATCAGGTCATAGAGTCATTTAATGTCTGGTTTCCTCAAGTCTGGTGAGTGCTGCAGGAGCTGCTCTACATCTGAGAGGTAGATCTCTTCCTGGCAAAACTTCCAAACCTCATGCATTTCAGTCAGATTGTAACTTTCCAGTATCAATCTATCCCATCTGCTTTACCATAAAAATGCCTTATTCTGCATTCCTGAAAGCAGCCACACACTTTGGAAACTTCCCTGACCTTTGAGGGGTTTCCCATGAGTGGACACCTCCATAATTTCCAAGAAGACAATGAACAGACCAGACTGCAAGGGTGGCAGTGAGGTAGATGGGGAAAGCTTGAGAGCTCTCATGGTATTGGCCCCATGAGACCCACAGGAGAGGCTTCCCCACCCTCCCCATGATTGTGCCCTCAGGACAGCTCTGGACTCCTGCACTTCACAGACCTCCTCTCAGAGATTCATCACTTCTTCAGTGCACTGAGAGGCCACACTCTCCTTATTTTCTCACAGTGATTTTTTGTCATCTCACAATGAAAATCAGTGCAGAACACACCCTGGCCTATCTCCTATCTTCCTTTTGGAGTATTAAGGAAAAGAGTTAATTTATTATGATGTACCAGCGGCCAGCTTACATCAATGAATTATCCTTACTCTGCCTTGCAAGTATCACAGAATCATAGAGGTTGGAAGACACCTCCAGAGATCATCAAGTACAACCCCCACACACACACACACCCCTGGCCAAGGCAGGATCCTCTAGGGTAGTTTGTACAGGATGTGTGGATGTGTATCCAGGCAGGTTTTGGAAGTCTCCAGAGAAGGAGACTCCACAACCTCTTTAGGCAGCCTGTTCCAGTGCTGTCACTTCCTGAGAGGTTTTCTCTTTGGCTAATTGGAATATTCAAATAGGAGGAATTAGATCATTGGTTGTAAAAAGAAAATAAAGATGAAGTCTGTATCATTCATTGGTTTGCTGAGAGAGATAAAAAACCAAAATGTCAATAATTTGTCCCACTCTACTCTGTGACACTGGATCTATTCACTTCTTCCTCACTCTGCTCTAATATCTTTTCTACTAATCTTGGCTAACATAAAACAACTTAAGCTTTGCTGGTTGTTCTGTTTGTCTGTCTGGGAAAGTGAAGGGAGAAAGAGAGGGTAGCTTTGAGCCCCTTCTGGCAGTTTCCTTCGTCTGGGAGGGAGTTTGGATTTCTGTAATCTTTCTAATTTGTATACAGTTGTAAATACTTGTAAATATATTTGGTATATATGCTTGTCAATTTTGCTTTGCTGTAAATATAGATTCATCTTACTTCCAAGCCATCTGAGCTAGTCTGGTAAATTCCAGCAGGGGGGGGTGGGGGAGGAAGTTCCTAACCTATCACAGCTGCCAAATTTTGTCATTCACGGTCTGCTCTTACTGAAGCCCTATTTGCTATCACCAATAAACTCCTTATCTTCCATGTGCTGGGTGAAGGGCTGGCTCAATACCGTTGGAAATGGATAGGCATACAAATGAGTGTGGCTGACCAGACCTGCTGCAGAGCACTCCCTGGCATTCCTAGAAAGGTCACAGTTAAATTACAGGGAGTACCAGAGGAGCTGTAAAAGCTGAGAAATCCAGGAAAGGGTAAAGCAGCAACTCTGCTCTGTCCTCTGGAGATCAGGCTGGTCCAGGTTTATCTCAGCCACCCCAGGCAGGAGCTTGTTCAAACCATCCTTTACACTGTCGCAAGAGCTAGGGTCAGCCTCTGATTTGAATCATTACCAGCCAGTCCCATATACCATTGTCCTAATGCCTCTTATCTCAGTTATTTCTAAACATTCCTCAACAGCAATTACACTTTTTCTCTCCAATCTCTCCCAAAGCGTCCTTTACTATTTACACACATTGATTTCTTTGCATCCAGTTTTATTTATGCCTATTCTGCCCTGAATTGTAAAGTGAAGAGCAAAAATTCACACTTCGGTGTGCTCCTCATCCCCTTTGTGTGTCTGCTCTTGGTCCTACCTCTCCCAGAAGGAAGCCTTGAAGAGGAACCATAAGCATACCTAATTTATCTTTTTAAATGTCTAGTGCCTTGCCCTTTATTTTACCAGTGGCCAGATGTCTTCTCTCATACTCCCTGTGATAATTCTTCTCTCCTTTCCAGGAGTTTCTTGTTTAAAAAACAAAACAAAACAAAAACCCAACCAAAACTCAAATCATGGAAATATGCTTCTTATCCTATATTTGAAAATCTTCAGCCCTAGCTGTCTTTCTTGGGCAGTGCTTTTAAATACTGAAATCAACCTCAGGGAAGGGACAACTTCTCTGTTTGAATGCTTATAAAGGCTTATGAGACCCCATCCCTGGAGATATTCAAAATGAGGCTCGACAGCGCTTTGGGCAGCCTGGTCTAATTGAGGATGCCCCTGTTGACTGCAGAGGGGGTTGGACTAGATGACCTTCAGAGGTCCCTTTCAGCCCAGATCATTTTATGGTTCTATGATTCTCAACAGCCTACTGGAGGCAGGGAAATAGTATTTTAGCATACATAGGAGACCTGGGAAAAAAAGGGATCTTGCCTGTACCCTGCTCCAGACCCAGACACCAAGAGGCTGCAGAAGCCAGCACCAGGCTCCTTTTGTATCAGCTCAGGTAAGGATATCAGGGATGTCACAAGCAGGGGCAAAGGTCACTTTCATAGCCCTGGTCACTCAACTATCAAGCTAAATGGGACAACAGCAGGAAATATACAGGCCAGGGTCTGCTCCTGCACTGCCTGCAACTCAAGGCCCTGAGGGACCCTGAGAGACCAGAACAGAGACTGCACTCACCACTACCCTACAGCAGATTCAAGCACCTGTGGCATCACAAAAGGCTGCAGAATGCAGCCCAAGGCTCTTTTGGTATCATTTCAGACATAGTGGGGACATCACAAGCAGTGGCAAAGGTCGCCTGCTTACCCCTGGCCTCTCAACTACCAAGCCAAACAGAATAACACCAGGAGCTGCACAGGCCAGGGCCTGCTACTGCCCTACATCCCAGTCAGGTTCCCTGAGACACCTTTAAACACTGCACAAAGAGGGTGCTCACCCCAAACCTATCTCTGACATAGCCACCTGTCACACCTCAGAAAGCTGCAGAATCCAGTCACGGCATGCCAGACCAGCTTGCTCAGAACCATGGAGGTCAGAAAAAGCAGAGGCAAAGATAACTGCATACCTATGGCATCTTAACTTCCAATCCAGCTGCAATGACACCAGAAGATGCACAGACCAGGGCCTGCTCCTGCCCTACCTCCAATTCATGCTCTTGACAGACCCTGAACACTGCTCAAAGACTATACTCACCACGACCCTTCCCCTCACCCAAGCACCTGCGGCATCACAAGAGGGTGCAGAAACCAACCTCAGGGTCTTTGAGTGCCTTGTTGGTAACTTTTTGAGACAAGAAATGGACACTCCTGCCTGAAGGGATACAATACTGAATTTATTGGTCACCAATGCAAGCAAGATCATCAAGGGTTGTCAAGCCCGGGCTGCAGTGATCGTGCACAGGCGGAATTCTCTGCTCACTGCAGGGTGGTTGGGCTAGGTGAGCTTTGGAAGTCCCTTCCAACCCAAACCATCCTATGATTCTGTTTTATGTTGGAAATTAATATGAAGTTCACCTGAAATTTACTTCATGGGCAAACATTACAGAGAAAACATCTGGTGAGACTCCCAGGTGAACCATGGGAGTCAAAGGCATCCCAAGCCTCTCACAGTAAGACTGAGTGTATTAGAAATGCTGTGCCCAGCAGGAGTAGGGAGGTGATTGTTCCCTTGTACTCAGCTCTGGTGAGGCCACACCTTGAGTATCGTGTTCAGTTTTGGGCACCTCATTACAAGAGTTGTGGAGGTGCTGCAGCCAGTGTAGAGGAGGGCAACGAAGCTGGGGAAGGGGCTGGAGAATAAATCTTATGAGGAACAACTGAAGGAACTGGGAGTGTTTAGTTTGAGGAAGAGGAGGCTGAGGGGAGACCTCATCACCATCTATAGCTACCTGAAAGGACATTGTGGAGAGGTTGGTGGTGTCGCTTCTCACAAGTGATAGAACAAGAGGGAATGGCCTCAAGCTGCAACTGGGCAGGCTTAGACCAGATAGTAGGAATCTTTTTTTTTTTCCCAGAAAGAGTAGTCAGGCACTGGAATGGGCTGACCAGGAAAGTGGTTGAAACACCAACCCTGGATGTGTTTAGAAGTCGTTTGGATGTGATGCTTAGGGGTATGGTTTAAGGTGCACCTTGTAGAGCAGAGTTATTGATTGGACTTGGTGATCCTGGGGGTCTTTCCAACCTGAATGTTTCTGTGATTCTGTGATTCCTATACACCTCACTTGTGCACAGCTACAGGGAATCCCTAAACTATGTTAGGTCTGGAGAAGCTTAATCCAAAACTTTAGCAGAGCAGCGCATTCAAGTCTCCTGTGCAGCACAAAAGGAAGCTGCCTCCTTAGGGAGCTGAGCAGGTTTGCATTGCATGGGTAAATGGTCTCATCAGTGAGCATAGGCTCACAGTGCTGGGGCTTCACAGTCACACAAAGTGCTGAGGTATCAGGTCCTTCTGCCGGCTTCCATGGGATGGCCTCCTGGGACAGCTTGTATATTTAAGAGCAGGTGGTGGGCTAAAATCAGCCTGTAGACCAGTGTCAGTGGGTAATGGTTATGACTGATTGCTTAGTGCATTCAGTAAATCTGCTTGCACCCATTAAAGAGCATGTCCTAAGACCACAGCTGTAACACAAAACATTAACCAGGTCTTTACAATGGACATCTCCTGACCAGAGCTGAGGTGATGAGTTAGGGAAAGTCTGAGGGGAGAAATCAGACCTCCAGTGGGAAATAATGAGCTTGAATGACCAAAAACTGTAAACACACTTGAAGGAAAGCCTCAAATGTTTATGCCTTTAGTTTGCTTACTTAAACATGTAGCTTGAAGTCTGTTTTGTTAGACACACTTTTCTGTTTCTTTCCTGACAAGGATTCTGCCTCTCCTTTCTTCCCCTGGCTGCCACTGCCAAACATTACTGCTAACTGACACTGGACAAGCAAGAGCAGAGATGAACAAAGAAACTACTGTCAGGAGGAAAAAAAAAAAAAAAAGCCATAAATAAATGGAGTTTTCCTGTGGTACTTTTAAAAAACAGGACAAAACCTTCTTTCTTTTCCAAAAGAAGCCATTTTGTAAGGAATCGTTCATTCCACAGGGGTTATTGTTCAGCTGACCAACATGCATAATACTCATCTACATTGATGCACGTGCTGTGAGAGGAGAGTACAGCAGAGCACATAGACAACATGTCAGTTCCAGCGTGTTGCACAGATTGCAGCACCTCACCTGCCATGGCATTACTCGAAGCTGTAGTTTCAGTTTCCTTCACTTTTATTTGCATTATGATGCAGGGTTTTATGTATCATCAAGCACCTTTCCAATAACTTTCATAGCTCTGAATCAACCTGAGTGTACTCAGCACAGATTAGGAATAACAAGGCAGCTTCCTTTCTACAAACTTGAAAATGTTCCTTTTGAGGGGAGAAAGTATGTTCCTTGACAGGGCATTGTGAGTTTCTGATGGGATCAAGTCCTGCCTTCTCAGAAATTAGATGAGAGTTTGGTATTTGGGCTGTAATGCTTTAGAGATAAGAAAGCGCTATCCTACAAACTCTTCCAGCAGGAGTCTCAACAAAGCACTGTGGAGGTGGAGCCATAACTTTGAGGACAACCTGTTGTGGGCATGAGTACCTCCAGCTTGCTGGGCACTGCACTGGCAACCATCCCCTGTGGGAAATCAGAAGCCAGCTGAAGTTGATCACTAGTGAGTAACATAGGGGTTTCTCCTGAGAGAGAAGGACTGCAGGACACCCAGGCATCTGAGGTGCCACTGGTTTCAGTGATGAGACAGTTGCTCCCCGCATTGCTGAAGCAGCTCTCCAGCCCTTCTGCAAGCTGAGAGCAAGAAAAAACAATGATGAGCATGTAGAGCGCCCCAGCTCTCCAAGCCCATCATCACTCTATACAGGAGCAGAGGCATGCAGGCTTAAGGAACATTGCAGGCAATGGTAACTCATCAAGACTCTCCTAAAATTGCCCTAGATGAAGCTTCCCCAGCTTCCACCCACAGCCAGTTATGAGTTTCTTACTGTGGGTTGCACCATGTTTCTGACATCCACATCTGCTCCAGCAGCTGGCTGATGTCATAAATTCTTGGCTCCGAAAAAGAGCCTGTGGCACCAAAGCATTTCTGCACATACTCATCTGTATGATCAGCTCCTGGTGATCCCTGGGTGAATGCAGGTGTGGGACTACCAGTGAGGGTAACCAGAGCTGGGATTAAACCCTGCTCTTGAGGAGGTAGAGCCACTACCATGTGTCTCACCTCTTGGTCTTTGCTGGCACAGAAGACTCCACTTTCTGCAAGCATTTTCCCCCTCTGGTGTGCCTTCCTTAGTGGTCTCACAGTGTCATTTACAGGCAGGCTGTAGGACCATGGTTTGAAACCAATCTCTTCTCCCCTGCTTGATCAGAGGAAGAAACTTTCTCCAGGCCATAGACTCACAAAACAGTTATAGTTGAAAGTGACCTGTAAAGGTCATCTAGTCCAACCCCATTGCAGCAAGCATATATATCCTATAGGGAAAATCTGCAAGTCTGGTGACTATTGGGGGAAACACCCAGCTTAAGTATTTAGGGAAAACTGCACAAATAATGATACTCAGCTAGTGGCATTCCTTAGGGAAAGGGAGTATCTTCTCTGTTTTAAAACATTGTTCCTAGAGAAAATGGAACTAGAACAAATGTTCTCTGTATGACGCAGTTCCGGACCTCCAGGAGCTTCAGAAGATTTATTTCTGTGGCTTAAGTTATAACCCAGATGCTGCAAGTCAGTTTTGGAGGTGTGTTCTGTCCCCTTCTCTATTTTCTCAGCATCCTTTCAAGCATGGCCCAGTGTCCCAGGTTGGGAACTATATGGTTAAAAAAATCCTCCAGGGACTAGAAGATTGCTATTCAATCCCATAATTTGCTATCTCTTCATAAACTCAAGTTGAGTTTCCTTCTCCTTTCCTCCCCCTCCAGCCTTGTGTCTGGTGGGAGCTGCTTTATTGGGGCAAACATGTAAGGAGCAGGCCTGGTTTGCGGCCTCCAGAGGCTACGTTTAGGCCTCTTGGATGGGAGAGACATGGGTGTGGGGGGGGAAGGATTGGAGGACTGGGGATGACAGATTTAGTTTTGGGTTGGAGGAAAACTCAAGGGGGTTTGCTTATGGCTTCTGTATCTGCCTTGTAACTTCTGTCTGTAACTCTCTCTCCAAATATAATTCTGTTTTTTCTCCAATTCATTTGAGAGCTTCACTCTGTTGGCTCTTTAAACCCACAACACACAGCAAGCTCAATCACTGCCCGTTGTTCCTGTAATGCAGGCACAAAGCCCACCCCTCTGCTTCCCTCTGCTCGTTGTGCTGCACCACACAGCATCCCATTAGCAGTGTTCGCAACAGCGCTCTATTGAGAGTTCATCTCGAGTCATTTGCTTTGCAGCCATTGGATTTATAACAAGCTTGACCAAACCCCAATCTAATTTGAAACTGTGCTAAAGTACTTTTATATTTACTTTAGTAATGAAATAAAATTTCAGTTCTGTTTTTAGAGTGATTTATTTCACCATTGCTACTGGTACAATACCTCATTTGTGTTTCATAAATTGCCACAGGCAGGGAAGAAATACAAAAAACTGTTTTCAGCAAATTACTTCTAAACAGGATGTTTTCCCCTGCACACTGGCACACACAGGCTTACCTTTTCCAAATTGAAGCAGTACTCCATGTGGTGTTTATGAAAAGTGCCTCATCTTTGGAAAAGGGTGAATGGCCATCTGAGCCCCTTATGACAAAAAGGACACTGAGGTGCTGAAGCATGTCCAGAACAGGGCAATGAGGCTTGTGAAGGGTTTGGAGCACATGGCCTACAAGGAGCATCTGAGTGAGCTGGGGCTGCTCAGTCTGGAGAAGCGGAGGCTGAGAGGAGACCTCATTGGTCTCTACAACCGTCTGAAGGGAGGTTGGAGTGAGGAGGGGGTAGCTTCTTCTCCTTGGTGGCAAGCAACAGGACTAGAGGAAATGGTTTCAAGCTGCACCAGGGGAGGTTCAGGCTGGATGTTAGGAAAAATTTCTCCCCAAAGAGGGTTCTTAAACATTGAAATGGTCTGCCAAGGGCAGTGGTGGGGCCGCCATCCCTGGAGGTGGATCTGGTACTTAGGGACGTGGTTTAGTGTTTTCCCTTCAGTACTGTGTTGAGGGTTGGAGCAGGTGATCTTTGAGGTCTCTTCCAATGGGATATATTCTGTGATTCTATGATCTTATGGCTATTCAGTTCTCCCTAATGTGTCATAGACTGGATAGCTAAATATAGTGCTAAATTAAATAACTTTTGTAGCTGTGGACAGTTACTTGGAAACAAGATATTCATGTGATCGGAATGTGGCTGGCTGGTTTGCAGCACAGCGGCAGTGTGAAATGGCCGTGACAGTCCATGTTTCTAGCCATAAGTTGGACAGCAGAATCTGATCTGTTGAAGGCCAGAAGAGGTGAAGAGCTCAAGGCAAGGCATCTCTATGAAGGAAACGGAGAGGAGGCATCTCAATTTTGAAACTAATTTTCCCCTTTGGTCCATCAGCACCCAGATTTATTAACCTTTCCACCAGGCTGTAAAGCCCATCTATTTCCCTGCTCCAAGCAAAGGCTGTTGCTGAGAGTGTGAATCAAGGAGAAGCTATTTATGGATGGCTCTTTGTCAAAATTTATGCTGTTATTTTTAATTTATGTAGTAGATGCTCAATGTGCTGCTAAGATGCCTAGAGATGCATTTTAAAAATATGAATGCATAAATAAATAAAATACTCTGTACTCAACCATACCTGAGTTATGTAGTATGGAGAGAGAAAAGATGCAGTAGACATTCTGGTAAGGACCAAAGGAGCATAGCAGATCAATGCTATTTGTAGACCCAAGAATCCCTTGGCTTGTGCAAACAATACAGAGGAGATATGGCTGGCAGACCAGGAAGAGAAGAGAAGAGAAGGGAAGGGAAGGGAAGGGAAGGGAAGGGAAGGGAAGAGAAGAGAAGAGAAGAGAAGAGAAGAGAAGAGAAGAGAAGAGAAGAGAAGAGAAGAGAAGAGAAGAGAAGAGAAGAGAAGAGAAGAGAAGAGAAGAGAAGAGAAGAGAAGAGAAGAGAAGAGAAGAGAAGAGAAGAGAAGAGAAGAGAAGAGAAGAGAAGAGAAGAGAAGAGAAGAGAAGAGAAGAGAAGAGAAGAGAAGAGAAGAGAAGAGAAGAGAAGAGAAGAGAAGAGAAGAGAAGAGAAGAGAAGAGAAGAGAAGAGAAGAGAAGAGAAGAGAAGAGAAGAGAAGAGAAGAGAAGAGAAGAGAAGAGAAGAGAAGAGAAGAGAAGAGAAGAGAAGAGAAGAGAAGAGAAGAGAAGAGAAGAGAAGAGAAGAGAAGAGAAGAGAAGAGAAGAGAAGAGAAGAGAAGAGAAGAGAAGAGAAGAGAAGAGAAGAGAAGAGAAGAGAAGAGAAGAGAAGAGAAGAGAAGAGAAGAGAAGAGAAGAGAAGAGAAGAGAAGAGAAGAGAAGAGAAGAGAAGAGAAGAGAAGAGAAGAGAAGAGAAGAGAAGAGAAGAGAAGAGAAGAGAAGAGAAGAGAAGAGAAGAGAAGAGAAGAGAAGAGAAGAGAAGAGAAGAGAAGAGAAGAGAAGAGATCTCATCAATGTACACAAATATCTGAGGGGTAGGTGTCAAGTGGATGGAGTCAATTGCTTTTCAGTGGTCAGCAGCAATAAGATAAGACCAATGGCTACAAACTGGAACACAGAAGGTTTTGCCTTAACATGAGGAGAAACTTCTTTACACTGAGGGTGTCAGAGCACTGGAACAGGCTGCCAAAAGAGGTTGTGGAGTCTCCTGTGTAGACTAACCTAGGGGATCCTGCTTGGCAAGGACGACTCAATGCCCTCTGGAGGTCCCCTCCAACCTCTAAAGTTCTGTGATTCTGTGAAACCCTGGTCCCTGCGAAATGGCCTGGCACTTGGCCAGCAGCTCACAGGGAAACAGGGCTTCATCGAATGAGTTAATCAGTTGTGTAAGCCAGGTCTAACTACTGGGCTGAATCCATTGTAAGACACCCACTACTTAAAAGACAGCTGTTTAAAGAGTCAAAAGACGTTAAGTAAATAAACATCAGCTGGTCTATCAACAGGATGACTCTGATTGATGATGCAAATACTATAGTGCGCAGTAAATATGGCATACAGCTATAAATGTGCATAATTAGAGGCAGCATATCATTTGTGAATGTGATGCAATGAGGAGCACATCACAGATGTAACCAAGAACCACACTGCTCTGTGATGGAGTATCTATAAACATCTATAATTATACATAATAGTGGTATAGTATGCTGATAATAGCCCCTACCGACTGGATATCTAATCCCAGATAGCATCTCACAAACAGTGTTATGATATGGTTGGCTAAACTGGATGAGTGTTAAATAGGGAATATTAAGCATTATCCATTTTATATCCTTTCATTTGAGTATGCCTTTAACTCCAATTGTTAAGGACATGTAGGACCAGAGGCAGAATGTGTCAGCACCTCTGCACACATCTTGCTGTGGCCCAGGACCACCTGGAACAGAGGAAGTTGAATGCAGAGGAGACTCAAAGACCTTTGCTAGACAATATGCAAACTCCACATCATCAAAAGCTTCGCAACAGTGAAAGCGTTGATGGATAAACTTCTGGCCTGTTTTTCCCTGGGGCAGGTTTGCACTGCAACCACAACTAATAAACATTACTGAGCTATCACTTAAGCAAACTGGCTTGGGTGATTTTACCAGTTCAGTGAGGCTTAGGTGACTACAGGCTTGTGCTCAGGCCACTGAGAGCCCCTGTCTCCAGCAGTCACTGCCATAGATACTGTGCTCAGAGTAAATAATTCAAAGGGCAGCTGTGCAGGCAACCCACCAGAGTTGTGCTGGCATCTCCAGGTTGTGCCAGTGGCTTGGCTTTGGGAAGAAAATCGGCAGCTTCCCCTTTAAAACATTTTCTTTTGAGGATTCCTGTCTGCACTTTGCATTCCACCCAGCCTAGCGTTCTGGCTGGCATGGATTTTGACAACGGCAACTCTCCTTGAGCATACTGTCTGTGAGCATCAGAGCATTTCCCCAAAATGTGCCAGGCTGTGGCAGGAGCCAGTCTATGAGCAAAGGAGACACTGCAACTGCTCCTGGTCTTAAGCATAAGCAGAGAAAAAGGCATGAAATAGGAAATGTTCTCACTCCTCACCTACAGCTCCAGCTCACATGAGTCACTTGGAGGCACCTGGTTCCAGCAGCAAAGCCAGAGGACATTTCAGAGAACAGAGACACAGACAGAGAACAGTTCACACCAGCACAGACTATTGCTGGCACCACAGCTGGGACGGGTACCACAGTCCACAGCACACTGTCAAGCCTGCTCCTCTCAGACTTTTCCCCTACCTACAATCCCCTGTGATTCTGTGATTCATGCCATCATGCCCCTACCACCCCACTGGAAACAAACACTCTCTGTGGCAAGAGACACTGTCCTCTACTTTCCACCTTCTGGTTTCCGGTGATGGATGATGCCAGCTTGAGCAAGAAGGAGGATGTATTTGCCATTAAGTGCATGATCAGAAATGTTTGAAAGGTGTGCATGGAAGCTGTAATTGATGGAGGCATTGATCTCATTTTCTGATGTGAAGCAATGAGCATCTTCTGCCTAGGAGAGGATGTCGGAACGCATTGCACAATTCAAAAGTTTTATTCCATTTGTTTTGAAAGAAGTCATTAGGAACCAGATGGCTCAGGGATTTGGTAACAGAATATGAAACCTCTCATCTCTCCATCGACCATTCAAATATGACCTGTGCTATTAGTCATAGAAAATCATCAACTTACTTGCTGGTGTCTCATGCAAAACGGGATAGCCGCCGTCTTCTCACCCCAGCTCCAGATGATCATATTTTCCAGTTGGAATGGCAGGATTTTGTTCTAGCACTTTGGCTTTCAGCTTTTAAATAGTTGGTCCTTCTGGACTGTGGGCTGCGCTTAGTTCCTTGCTGGGACAGGGCTGAACAGACTGTGTTCTGGGCACCTCAGTTTAAGAAAGATGTTGAGGTGCTTGAATGTGTTCAGAGAAGGGCACCAAGGCTGGTGAGGATGCTGGAGCACATGGAATGGACTGCCCAGGGAGGTGGTGCAGTCACCGTCCCTGGAGATATTTAAAAGGAAACTCTATGAGGCACTTAGTGCCATGGTTTAGTAATTAGAAGGTGTTAGATGATAGGTTGGACTTGATGACCCTAGAGGTCTTTTCCAACCTGGTTAAATCTGTGATTCTGTGACTGTCACCTTATCTCTGATGTAATGCCTGTCAGTGATGTGAGCAAGGGACAACTCAGAAACATGTCTTTATGTGTACATACTTTACGAGTGAAAGTACCTTATGCAAGATACTTGGCCAATTCTCCTCAAACAGAAGAGCATGTCAGAACAGATCTGTGGCTTTATCGTGACAACTCAGGGGAAAAACTACTGCAAGAAGAGAAGTGGTGAAACTGTAGAGCAAAGATGTGCTTTGAAGATAAATTTAGAGGACAGCCCTCAAATAGTCCAACTGTGTGAGCAGTTTAGGACAGGTTTTCACCACAGATGGTACTACCTAGCACAGAGGAGCATTAGTTGGTACTAGGCAGTGAAGCAATCCTTCAGTGCACAGCACAGCAAGTGTGGAAGTTGCTGTTCCACCCAGACTGCAGCAAGCCACCACACTTCAGCTGATCTGGGTTAAGAAGTCCTGCATCATGGGAAATGCAAGGGAACCAGAGGTAGCCCCCAATGACAAAGTACTTTCATCATTCTTTCTGCTTAGTGGAGATGCTTTGTGATTTTCAATTAGTATGCTGCCAGCTGTAGTGGGAGTGGTAAGAGAATATCCTCAGCTGAGGCCGTGGTTGGGTCCACAACATGAGAGACCAAACAGGTGCTCTGTTACAGTGAAGGAAATAGCAATAACATAGAACAACAGAGGCTCATAATGAAATAACTGTAAATATGCTTCAGAAACACAGGAAAAGAGGAATGAGACGGGACAGAAAAGCAGAGGGAAATGTGTCTTCAGTCTGTTCAACTTTTCCCACTTATGACAAACCACTGCTTTGTAAACTGTGGCTCTCATCCTGGGCATCTGAAGTAATTAAGTCTCCTGAGCAGTCGTTCAACACTTGGTGGAAGACAGAGCATCTCTGACACTGGAGCATTCTGTGCCTAATCTGCTCAGGTACAAATGTCAGGAAACCTGTAAAATTGCTTGCAAGCCTTTGCAAAAGCCATGACCAGTCCCATCCACAGCTGCATTACGAGCTTGGGTGTGATTCTTACCATGCCTGGCTTCCTACCAGCCATTACCCTTTGTATGGGGCTTTGGGCAAGGCACAGTCAGTCCATGCTCTAGCAGTGCTCTTGAAAGAGATGGGGTGGGCAAATAACAGCTACTGGTAGTTCAAAGGTGTGGTAACAACCAGTAGCTAAGAATAACAGGGCAAGAATAACTATCTGAAAACTATGGCACATGAAAAACAATGGAGGGGCTATGCTGGTCTCTAGGGAAAGGAAATGAGCTTAAGTTGTGCTATGGAAGTTTAGACTGGATATTAGGGAAAAATTATTTACTAATAGAGTGGTGAGGTGTTGGAACAGGCCTCCCAGGGCAGTGATGGAGTCACCATCCCTGGAGGTGTTCAAGAAGAGCATAGATGTGGCACTTCAGGATATGGTTTAGTGATCATGGTAGTTGGGTTACAGTTGGACTTGATGATCTTAAAGTTCTTTTCCAATCTTAACAACTCTGTGATTTACAGCTGATGGAGCAAAAGGGAAGCTGCACCAGCTTGGGCTCTGCAGCTGTAACTGCAGGGAACAGCCAGACCCACTCTGTCAGATGAATACCAATATATATTACAAAGCAGAAAGAGCCTGTAATGTTTTAATAGAGACAAAATTCACTGCCCTGCCTTCCTGTAAGCCTTAATAAAGTAATGTGAAAAAGAAGAAAAAAAATGATCTCATGCTTGATGCTTTATCTAAAGTGAGTTGCTGATTTCAGTCCAGCTCTTAGTGGGCGGATCTTGACTTGGTTTGTATCTGTGTGGGCCTGATCTGCTGGTGTCTCAGGGAGAAAACCTGTGGCACTGATGGCCCAGACCTTCCCTGGGGAAGTCACTGGACTTGTGCAACAGTGGTGACAGATCCGAAGGCAGAGAGATTGGAGTATTTTTTAATTTATAGAGGTAGTCCTTCCTGACTGAGAGATTAGATTTACTGTTGGAGTAGTCTTGCTGTGTGGTTATGTGCCAATGAGGGCTAGAAAAAACCCTGCTTGTAGAGGCAGTGTATTCCACAACTGCAAATTCCACTTAAAAATGAAAGAAGCAAAGGTAAGAGGAAGTAATTAACAGGAAAGCCAGCTAAAGAACAGTTGAAAATATGTTTAAACCCACCTTGAAAAGGATTGTACTCTTAAGACCAGTGGTTCTCTTTCAAGAGGTTTTGCTTGCATCAATGTGGCTGTGCTACTGTTTCATCCTTTTTGCCTGCTTAGGGCAATGAAACTGGTGAAGGAAGGGTCTTGAGAAAAACTCTTATCAGGAGTGGTTGAAGGAGCTGGGGTTGTTTAGTCTGGGAAAAAAGGAGTCTGAGAAAAGACCTTACCTTACTCTCTACAACTACCTGAAAGAGGTTGCAGAGAGGTAAGTGTTGGTCTCCTCTCTTGAGTGGCAACTGATAGAATAAGAGGAAATAACATCAATGGAAATGGCCAGGGGAGGTTTACATTAGATGTTAGAAATACTTCATACCAAAAGGGTTATCAAAGACTGGAACAGGCTGCCTGGGGAAGTGGTTGAATTGCCATCTAGATATGTTGCTCAAGGATTTGGTGTAGTAGTGGTCCTAGTAGAGTTAGATAATGGTTGGACTCAATGATCTCATTCTATCTTAAAGGTCTTTTGCAACCATAGTGACTCTCAGAGCTGCTTTCCATCCCCAAAGCTCTGTACCAGGCAGGGGAAGAGAGGCAGCGACCTTCATTAGTAGTGAGGCAGAGGGCTGGGGCAAGGGGATTGCAGGACCGAGAGCAGATGTAGTTTTGCCACCCACAGGTGGATGCCCTGTGAGCTGCCACCATGGGACAGGGACCAAAGTGTACCTGGAGAGGCGGCCAGTTGTTCTTTCCCTAGCTGTGGGAAAAAGCATAAATATGGCAAATATCCCTCTGCAATCTTGGCTGTTATCAGTCTTGCATATTTATCATATTAAAGAGGTGGAGCTCTTTAGCTTGGAGAAGAGGAGACTAAGAGGTGACCTCATCAATATTTATAAATATGTAAAGGTGAGTGCCAGGAGGGCGGAGCCAGGCTCTGCTCTGTGATGCCCAATGACAGGGCAAGGGGCAATGGGGGGAAACTGAGGCACAGGAAGTTTTATTTAAACATGAGGAGGAATTTTTTCCCTGTGAGGGTGACAAAACGCTGGAACAGGCTGCCCAGGGAGGTTGTGGAGTCTCCCTCTCTGGAGATATTCAAGATCTGCCTGGACACATTCCAGTGTGATCTGCTCTAAGTGATCCTGCACTGACAGGGAGGCTGGACTGGATGATCTTTCGAGGTCCCTTCCAGCCCCTGACATTCTGTGATTCTGTGACCATCTTTGTATATTCTTTACTTTAATCTTTCCTATTTGCATACACACAGGTCCAAATGATAACATTTACCACAAAGTAATTGTGTTGTCACCCTACCAATAAAAACTGCTCTGTTGATCAGGAGACCTACAGAGGCACCATGCCTGAAAGACCTCATTTTAAACTAGCAGGCTGAACAGGGCAGCAGATAAATTAGTCTATATATGATTGCATGCTGAAATACATTGATTTACGATTTTTTCTATTTGGCCTGACAACTTATCTACATAGGCTCCTGTCTGAAGAAGACAGCTTGCAGGCACGATGCAGATGACAGGGCACTGCAAACACAAAGCAGCACCACCGAGAGCAAGGGATAGAAAACACTGTGGAAGGGATTAGTAGGGTAAAAGAGAGGGTTAAAAATAAACAACAGCTTGGACTTCAAACAGCACAGCTCTCAAATTTCATCCCGATTCTCTTCTTCCAGTTCTGTTAAGTCACTACAGGGAAAAAGCAATGACTGATCTGTTGTCGTTCACCACATCATCTTTAGGTCCTCATTAACAATTCCATTGTCAGTCTTTGCATCCTGTGCTTCTGAGTGTCTTAATCACGATGTGGTGGTTCAGTGTGCCTGAGGAGCACAGACCATATCTTCTTCCTCTGTGTCTGGGAAAACATGCTGCCTTAGGCATGGATCATCAGAGGTGGGTGATTGAAACAGGTTCCAAGCCACTGCCAGTGTTGCAAACTCTACTCATGCTGTTTCCATACATGCTGTCAGTCCTGGTCAACAACAGAAAGACTTGAGAAGGACTAATTTTTTGTTAAAAATCATCCCATGCAGGGTCCTGTAAATCAGCCCTGTGCCAGAAAGGCTTTAGCTGTGTAAATGAAAGCCCAGCCCTTTTCCTCACCAGCAGTACACAATGCTAGAAAGATGAAGCTCTGGCGGCGTGGCTGTGGCTTCCTCCGGCGCTGCAGGCCGCTCTGGCTGCTGCCTCGAGCCAGGCCTGCAGAGGGGGGCGGGAAGAGCTGTGGAGAAATGGCTGAGCAGAAGCCTCGGGCTAGCACGGCCTGACGCCCAGGACCGCTGAGTTCCTCCTAAAGCAGGGAGGGGTAAGGCGCCTGTGTCCCACTCAGGCACCCCCGCCCAGGCTTGGAGTCAGGCCTTGGCCTCGGTACACAAAGCAACAGTGAAGGACCTTAGAGATGCAGTCCCTGCCCATGGCAAGGGGTTTGGAACTCCTGGGTGACCTTTAAGGTCCTTTCAACCCAAATCACCCCTTGATTCTATGATTCTGTGATCTGGACTCTTTCGCTGGTGTGCACAGAGCAGTCAACAGAGTGAAGACCCTTGTTCTGTTCCAGCAGCACCTGTTTGAGTAAGGGCAGTCAAGTCTAGCTGAGAGGTGTCCCTGCCTCTCAGGGCAGGGAGGTTGGAACAGGTGATCTCTGAGGTCCCTTCCAACCTGAGCCATTCTGTGAAAGAGCTGCAATTATGTGCTACAGAAAGGACATTGAGTGCTGGAATGTGTCCAGAGAAAGTGTAACAAGGCTTGCAAAGGGCCTGGAGCACATGGGCTATGAGGAGCATCTGAGGGAGCTGGAGTTGTTCAGTCTGGAGAAGGGGAGGCTGAGGGGAGACCTCATCGCTCTCTACAACTACCTGAAGGGAGGTTGGAGTGAGGAGGAGGCAGCCTCTTCTCCTTGGCAGCAAGCAACAGGAATAGAGGAAATGGTTCCAAGCTGCACCAGGGGAGGTTCAGGCGGGATGTTAGGAAATATTTCTTCACAGAGAGGATTCTCAAACAATGGTCTGCCCAGGGCAGTGGTGCAGTCACTATCCCTGGAGGTGTTTAAGCAGCCTGTGGACCTGGCACTTGGGGACATGGTTCAGTGTTGACCCTTCAGTGCTGTGGTGAGGGTTGGAGTGAGTGATCTTTGAGGACTCTTCCAACAGGATGTATTCTGTGATTCTGTGATTACCGTGGACTCAACATTACATTTTATATAAAATATTATGCATGTTTTGGTACACCATCTAATGCCATCTTAGCCCCAGTGGCTTTTAAATATTAACTGCTGTTTTTTTCAGTGGAAGGCAAAGACAGAAAGCTCAAGATTTATAGAGGGACTTTGCTGGAGAACTTACTATCCAGAGGTTTCAGAAGGGATGGGTGACTTGTCCCTCAGTGAAGCTTGAGGCAGCTGGTGCCTGGAAGCACTCCAGCCCTGCAGGGGAACTTGTAAAGTCACAGCAGAAACATATTCTTCTTTACCTGCAATGTACAGGGTCATGGCTCAGTTTCTGGGAGCAGCTTCACTGGGAAGCCTCAAAGAAGCCTTGTACCGAACCTCCTAGCCCACATTTTGCACTCTTCCTCCCCTGAGAAAAGCCCAAGGGTCTTTATGAGGGTCTTCCCCTCCACTCTCCAGTGGCAGCAACCTCTGTACCCTGCTGGACACAAAGGCAGAGCTCAGAGCAGGGTGTTTCTCTTTCTCAGGACATTAGGACACACAGATGAGCAGCTATAGGTGTTTCTGTCATTGCTAGGGTTGATTTTGCTAGAGGATTTGCAGTGGTAAACATCAAATATTGCCACTTGGAGTTACATGCAATGTGCTACAGAGGAGTCTATGTGTAAAGCCTTGTGTGAAAAAGGTGGTTCTAAAAATACCCCAACACCACATACCGTTCCTGCGAAGACTGTGGCCTTGGCACCAGAGGAACTAGGAGGAAAACTGGAGCTTTCCTTATGTACCAAAGCACTAGTGGAAATCCCTTCTTAGCATACAAACACGCCCCGAGGTGAAACATGTGCTGCACAGAGGCACGTGACCACGGCCTAAAAACTCACTTGTGCTCCTCCAGCCTGCACACTCAATCTTGGGTCTCTCTTATTAATGATGCACTGGTTCCTTGCTGCATGGAGAGACCACGAACTTTCAATCTTCAACCATTATACAGTGATGAGCATGGGTAGCCACGAAAAGCCTATTTAAAAGCAGCATGTGTCACTGAGTCCGCTGGTGCTCTAAATCATTCAGTGCCAGTCACCAAAAAGGTTGGGACCACTGTTGTGATAAGAAATCTTACCTTTGTCCAGGAGGAAGGGAATGGCCACTGCAGGTGGCCACCTATCAAAAGTATCATGTGAGCTTCCTGATTCTGCTTGCTTATTGTGCCACACTGACATGTAGCAATGCTACAAGCTTGGGGCAAAGGGCTAGGAGGCTGTCTGGCAGAAAGCAACCTGGGCGTTGTAATAGACAAACAACTGAATATGAGCAAGCAGTGTGCCCAGGTGGCAAAGAAAGCCAATGGCATCCTGGCTTGGATTAGAAATGCTGTGTCCAGCAGGAGTAGGGAGGTGATTGTCCCCTTGTACTCTGCACTGGTGAGGTACCTCAGGTATTGTGCTCAGTTTTGGGCACCTCATTACAAAAAAGGATGTGGA
Source organism: Semnornis frantzii (assembly GCA_013399775.1). Lineage (NCBI taxonomy): Eukaryota > Metazoa > Chordata > Aves > Piciformes > Ramphastidae > Semnornis > Semnornis frantzii. The sequence continues at coordinate 57,387 of VWYK01102941.1, forward strand.
GGATGTGGAGGTGCTGGAGTGAGTACAGAGGAGGGCAATGAAGCTGGGGAAGGTCCTGGAGACTAAATCTTATGAAGAATGACTGAGGGAGCTGGGGCTGTGTAGTTTGAAGAGGAGGCTGAGGAGAGACCTTATTGCTGTCTACGGCTACCTGGAAGGATGTTGTGGAGAGGCTGCCGCTGTTCTCTTCTTACAGGGAATTAGCGATAGAACAAGNAGGATGTGGAGGATGTGGAGGTGCTGGAGTGAGTACCGAGGAGGGCAATGAAGCTGGGGAAGGTCCTGGAGACTAAATCTTATGAAGAATGACTGAGGGAGCTGGGGCTGTGTAGTTTGAAGAGGAGGCTGAGGAGAGACCTTATTGCTGTCTACGGCTACCTGGAAGGATGTTGTGGAGAGGCTGCCGCTGTTCTCTTCTTACAGGGAATTAGCGATAGAACAAGAGGGAATGGCCTCATGCTGCGACTGGGTCAGTTTAGACTAGAAGCTAGGAAACATATTCTCCCAGCAAGAGTGGTCAGGCATGGGAATGGGCTGCCCAGGGAGGTGGTTGAGTCACCAACGTTGGATGTGTTTAAAAGTCATTTGGGTGTGGCCCTTGAGGATATGGTTTAGGGTGAACTTTGTAGAGCAGGGATATCAGTTGGACTTGGTGATCCTCGGGGGTCTTTTCCAACTGGGATGTTTCTGTGATTCTGTGATCTGAAGAGTGTGGGGGACCTGAGAATGCCTCTATGACACTCAAGTATAATTTATTTGATTGTCTCTTGCCTTAGATCTTGTGAAAGGATTTCAGGCACAATGCAGTTTTCTCTAGTGGAACAATAAATTAAGTAGCCATGTGTTTTCAGTGTAAGCATTTTAGCAAACAGTCTGGCAAAAAGAGAATCCCTGGGAAGCTGGCACTGAGTAAACAGTGTTTGTGTTCTGATCATTGGTAACTGCTTTTGTCAGGCAAGTGGGAACAACTCATCTGCCTGAAAGACAAGGAGGGAAGGGCAGGAGTTGGAGGCAGAGAGTGCTGCTGTAAAGGTAGAGCTATAGAATTGTTTCCTCATTCCCTCATGTATTCCTTGTGAGACTTGTACTTGGTATTCCATGTTTGCTGGGGGTGGGGGGGAAAGGACTGCAGCTGTGGGCAACAACAGTGGGCTGCTCAGAGCTGATTTTCTTCTGTTTCCTTTGGAGGCAGTGAGAGCACAGACATTGCTCAGGCATCCAGAGGGATGCTCTTCCTGAAGCTGGAGCTGAGGATTTGATATGCAGCAGCAAGAGGATGTTACCCTGTGGTTCGGAAGATACTCAGACCCAAGGACTGTGTTTTATGTTCTCAACTTTTGATGGTCAGCACTGTGCACTGCAAGGCCTTGCAATACCCTGCTACATGAGCATTCTCACCTCTTCCTGTGATTCAGACCATCCATGTCCCCTGGAGAACATCCTTCCAATCCTGGCCGTTGCTCTGGCCCAGCACGAACACAGCGTTTTGATTAGACCAGAAGCTTGACAGCATTGTAGCTCAAATAACATTTCTGTCTGAGGTTGCTAGAAGTCAGATCTTTTCACCTGCAACATTCTTGCCTGGCATTCACAGAAGCTCCTCCTCTTTCAGTCGGATGGTTCAGCTCTACCAGCCTGCACCGATTTTGTTTCTCTGTAGCATTTGCACGAGGTAGAAGCATCCTTCTCTTTCCCTCTGTCCATGCTAGATGCTTGATTCTTGCCAATTCTTCTGACCAGCAATGTAATGCATTATATTTCTGCACACTCTTTACCTGCTGGGGGGGTGGTTTCTGCTGTCACAGGCTGAGCCTCTTTACAGTCATTTCCCCCTAGTCTTTGAACTTCACATGACCCCTTGCATCAAGCCTTTACCTGCAGTATCTTGATTTTTCACTTTGTCCCTTCTGTCAAGACACTGTCCTCCTCCTTTCATGATTTACCTCTCTTTCTTGACAAGCGTTTATTCTTTCTCATGCATTAATTCTGTGCTTTGCTTTAATCTCTCCCAGAAGGTCTCAGCCCAGACTCTTGTTGTAACATTATCTTATCACAGGCTTTGCTCCTAAAACCATAAAGGTATTTCTGCAGCTCGAGATCACTTGCCAACCATTTCTCCCTTGCCCACACATGAAAAAAAAAAAAAATGTATGGACATCTTCCTTTCCTGTCGACATAACATACTCCATGCTGAAGCTTCTACCATGTATTTTGACACCTACTCTGAGTTAGCTGCAAAAGTTTAAGGATGTCTTGCTTACCACAAGGACTGGAAGAGCTCTTTTTCTGCCACAAATTGCTTGTGTGCAGTGCTTGGCCGTAGCTGAGCCTCCTCTGGCAGCTCTATGTGTTTGCAGCATTTAGGTTCCTCCTGGGAAGATCTGGCTGCACAAGTGGGATCCTCTCATACCTTCTCGGTTTAAAGCTGTCTCTTGACATTGAGCTGAGTCTAGATCCTAATTCATGGTCCAAGAGCCAGCAGCTGCCCCTCACAGGGTCCAGGCGAGGGACATGTCCATATCTGGCGGTTGCCACACTGTAAGAATGTCCCTCTGAGGATTGCTCTTCCTGCTGCTTCTAAGGCAAGGTGCTGACTGGGTCCATCCCCTCTGCATAATCATTAACAGCAATATAAAGAACAGATGGCACTTTCTCCCTTTAGTGCACTGAACTGAAGTTTGATATTATTCTCTGTTCTTTGCAACCAGCAGGTTTAAATTACATTAGAGCCTTCAAGATCCACAGGGTACATCATCCCCTCTCGCGCGGGGCAGGCAAAATAAACACGGCTGAGCTCACAACCCAGTGACTCATTGTTGAAGTTTTATGCTGAGGGATTGGCTCTCAGTCAGGGTATATGCAAGAGCTAGAGCACTCCTCTTGCAGAGGCAACTGGAAGGGCTGAGATAGGGCTGCTGGGGAATGCCAAGGTGTTTAGCCCATGCCTGGAACTAAACTATACCAACTGTTCTATCACTCAATGCCTCTCCAGCAGAGAAATCAGGGAAAAGGAGATTCACAGGTTGAAATGAAAATGAGTTTAATGAAATAGCCAAACAGATACCAATGCCAATACAAAGCATATAAATTCTTACTCTGCCAAGTAAAGGTGCAGCAGTCATACTAAATAGGAATGAGTCCAAAGGAGGGTAACAAAGATGATCAGAGGGCTGGAGCACCTCTCCTGTGAGGAGCGGCTACAAGAGTTGGGGCTCTTCATCCTGGAGAAGAGAAGGCTTCGAGGAGACATTGTAGTGGCCTTCCAGTATCTGAAGGGGGCCTACAAGAAGGTTGGGAAGGGATTATTTACAAGGTCTTGTAAAGGCAGGATGAGAAGTAATGAGTTTAAACTGACAGAGGGGAGATTTAAGCTAGATGTTAGGAAGAAGATCTTTGCAGTGAGGGTGGTGAAACACTGGAACAAGTTGCCCCGGGGAGGTTGTGGATTCTCCCTCTCTGGAGGTGTTCAAGGATAGGTTGGATGAGGCCTTGAGCAACCTGTTCTAGTGGGAGGTGTCCCTGCCTATGGCAGGGAGTTAGAACCAACCTAAACCATTCTACTATTCTGTGATTCTAATCCTCAAGTGCAGCAGAAGAAAAAACACCACCATAAAGAAAAGCCCAGGGAGAAGGGCCCTCTCTTCCCAGCAAACTTCCTCCTTTACACTGAGTGGGATGCCATGGTGTGGGATAAATCTATGAGCCAACTGAAGTCAGATGACTTCAAACTGCTAATGACCTGCAGCCCATGGTTAGCCTGCAATTCTGCTCCAGCAAAAGCAGGACACAAGATACCAGAGCCTTGCTTTAGGAAAAAAAAAAAGTCTCCCGAATAGCTGAAATAAAAGGTGGGAAAGAGACTCAGACTTCATGGATATAATTTGTTAAAGTATTTGCATTTTCATGTTCAATCACATAGGCAGGGGATTAAGTGCACATTAATCATTGAAAATTTTCAGGATAAATATTCGGCTGCCTGGAAATAGCCTCCAGATTTCCATTCCAAGGCAAAATGCTGAAGAGGATGTTGAGAAATAGCCAATATTCTGAACAGTTGCCGAGAAATGAGTACAAGATAAAGTTCAATTTTACAACAAGATCTGGGCTGTTAGCCCCATAACTCCTGTGAATAACCTCTGGTTTCAGTGGATTTACAGCCTGACTTAAATAGTACTCAGGTTTCTGCTTGCGTTCTGCACAGGAGCACACCTCATCCTTCATATTCAACAGAGGTATGGAAATTTATTTTAGGTTTAGTTTGTTTGTTTGTTTGATTTCACCTGGAAATTTCGCTTCGTGGTAAAATCATTTACTTCTACTGAGAGTATCTCAAAACACCCACAGTCTGACTCCCAGAAGCATCATATCTACCCTCTCAGTGGTAATAAAGTGAGGTTTGCTCCTTTTTGGTCCTCCATATGGCCATCATTAATTTTGTCAACATTTCTCATTGCTCCAGGCACTCATGTCCCCAGCCATTTTTATTATCTTAGGGGAAAAAGAAAAAAGAGCACTTTACACACATAGATAAACATACTTCAGCTAGCTTGTCCAACTACTTTCAGTATCACAACACTCCATGGATTCAAGCCAAGTGAAGAAAGAAGTTTCTTGACATGATCCAGGAGTAAGGAACATGTTAAACACAGAAGTGGGAATAAAACCCACTTCTGAGCTCTAACCCAGGGCCCTCATACAGCGTACACAACCCTCTCTTGCCTTTACCTATTGAGAGATACTGAGGGAGCAGGGAACAACAACTGCAACTGGGTAGATTTAGAGTAGATATTAGGAAAAAAAAAAATCACAGAGTGGTCAGGCATTGGAATGAGCTGCCCAGGGAGGTAGTTGAGTCACCAACTCTGGATGTGTTTAAAAATCATTTGGATGTGGAGCTTGGGGATACAGTTTAGAGTGCACCTTGTAGAGTAGGAGTATCTGTTGCACTTGGTGATCCTGAGAGTCTTTTCCAACCTGAATGTTTCTGTGAGTCTGTGAACTGTCATACTCCTGTGCTTCACCACCTTGTTATCTTCACTTAATCTTGTCCAAAATCTCCAAGGATTTTGCATTTAGATTTTACTATTTGTAACAGCACTACTAACAACCCATTAGCTTCACTTAATTTCAGATGAGCAGCAATTTTTTTTTGTCTAATCAGTATGGTTCCTTTAGTTTATTTGAGGGCAGTGTTTGTTTTGGTTTGTTTGTTCATTTTGTGTGGGGGGTATGTTTGTTTTGGTTGGGTTTCTGTTTTTTGTTTGGTTGGGGTTTTTTTCCCCCTATGTCTTTCTCACTGGATTTGAAGTCACTGTTAATCTGCTTAAAGTCAATTAAAAATAGAGCTGATGAATAAAACTCATGAACCTGTCAGCAGTGCATACAATCTTGCTGGAAAACTGCAGAGTTCCATCTGAGTTCCAGTCTGCCCTCATGCATTACTGGCAAACCACCACCTGTATTGTGGTTCAGCCATAAAGCTGCCCCTGCAGTGGGCAGCGCTTTAAACTTTTCCTTCCCACAATGTGTAACTCCAGCAAGCAAGTGACAATCCTCTGTGGTTGTACAGCCACATGCAGAGCACTCAGGATGCCTGTGTGAAGCATATCTGCCCCACCAGCTCCCTGAGGCCAGCTGGCCTCCCCAGGAGCAGGCTGGACTTGGGAAGGGAGAGAAAACATAGCACCAGATTGCTTTCTCTAAACAGGACTATTTTAAGTCTTTCTGAGGCAAAAATATCTTCAAAAGAGATTTACCTACCACTCCAAATTTTGGGCTAGCTGGTTTGTTGCCCCACCCAGGGCACATCCTGCAACCAGGCTGGCAGATGTCTCTGGAGGGTATTTCTAGGCACAGGGACATGGTCCACCACCAAGGCATCCTTTGCAATGATTTCCCTCTCCATCCCTACATCAGGAGAAGAGTGACTCTAAGCCATGAAGGGAGCATGTGGTACCTTCCTCAATCCCCTGTCCAGTGACTTGCACTCTAGAAAGTTGCTCTAAGTCTCCAAGCGGCCAACACATTCAGCCTCCTCCTTCACCCTACTCCAGCATGTGGAGGTAGGACCTTCAGAAATATCCTAGGTCTGCTGGTAGACACAAACTACACATGAGCACAAGAGATGCTCAGCTCAATTTCTCTGGAGCATTTATTCCTTCTTCTCATTACTCATTCAGTCACAGGAGGTGAAACTATTTCCAGAAAGGATAAATATATGTCAGGAGGATGCATCTAAATTGTAACAATTAACCACAAGCAGAACAGCAATATTACGATGTAAATAGAGCTGTCTCCAGGTGGTCTGGGGGCTAGCAGCATTAACATCCATCCCTATTACCTTCTGACAGCAATCAGACAGGGGCATGTGCTGGATGACAGGCAGGTAGGGACCCTTCCCCACAACAGGCACCTTGGGAGCCAGGCACAGGAGAGGAGCCTGACAGCTCTGAAGCCTGGTCAAGCTGGCTTAAGTAAGAAATAATTCTGCAGAGATAGAGGAGGATTCCCAGGTGGTGAGCTCACTGCAGCCAAGAAGCTTGCCTCCTCAGCCTTGGTGTAACTCCTCACAGCCTCACAAAGGACAGCAAAAATCAGGCAGGTGCAAGCTCGAGTACAGGAGCTTGACATGTCTACAACAAACGATGCAACTAAGAGAGTCAGACCAGGCCTGCTGTTGTCTGCATGGACACTTTATAGACAGACAGACATGTGCATGGAGGGCATGGCTGGTTTCCTCACCCACCTTTGGTCCCAGCCTGCTGTGCTTATTCCTCTGCCCTGGGTTCTTGGAAGAGAGTGATGGCTTGTTCCCAGCTGCTGGCAGTGCATTTGATTGCACCCCAAATGACCATGTGTTGTAGCAGCCTTATTGCTGTCTACAACTACCTGAGGGGTGGTTGTGGCCAGGAGGAGGCTGCTTTCTTCTCTCAGGCAACCAGCACCAGAACAAGAGGACATAGTCTCAAGCTGTGCCAGGGGCAGCTTAGACTCGAGGTGAGGAGAAAGCTCTTCACTGAGAGAGTCATTCACTACTGGAATGGGCTGCCCAGGGAGGTGGTGGAGTCGCCATCCCTGGGGGTGTTCAAGGTGGGTTTGGACGTGGCACTTAGTGTCATGGTCTACTCTTGAGGTCTGTGGTAACGGGTTGGACTTGATGATCTTTGAGGTCTCTTCCAACCTTGGTGATACTGTGATACTGTGATACTGTTTGGGAACCAGAGAGTTAAAAATCCTCTAGGGACTAGAGGAATCCAGGGAGTGGACCCAGGAAAGTGTGAAATTGTTATTCAGTCCCGTAATTCTGGTATCTATAAGCTGGCAGCAAGGCCAACTTGCCCTCCTCTCCCTCCTGCCTGCTGTCTCTGGCAAGAGTTACTTATAAAGGCAAACATGTAAGGAGTAGGCCTGTTTGTGGCCTGCAGAGTTCTATTTGGCCCTATGGTGGCAGATGCACTGTGAGGATCGGAGCATTGGGAATCTGAGCATTAGGCGTTGTAGATTAGTTTGGGTTGAGGGAAAGTTTAAGGGCATGGTCATATATCTTGCCTATGCTCTGTAATTTTTCTGTATCCTTCTTTTCAACTATAACTCTGTATTTCTTTCCAATTCATTTGAGAGCATCTCATTCTGTCTGCTCTTTAAAAACACCACAATACTATGCTGCCCCATGCACACTGGGAGCCCACACACACTCCACCACCTCCACACTGGTGGAAGACAGGCTGAGGTGAAGAGAGTCCAGTGGAGAGCCTTGAGGACGACTGGGTGACTTGAGCATTTCCCTTGTGAAGAGAGGCTGAGGGACCTTGGGCAGTTTAGTCTGGAGAAGAGAAGACTGAGAGGAGGTCTGATCAATGTGTACAAATATCTGAGAGGTGAGTGTCAAGTGGAAGGGGCCAATCTCTTTTCAGTGGTCAGCAGCAATAAGACCAATGGCTACAAACTGGAACATAGAAGGTTTCGCCTCAACATGAAGAGAAACTTCTTTACAATGAGGGTGACAGAGCTCTGGAACAGGCTGCCCAGAGAGGTTGTGGAGTCTCCTCTGGAGACTTTCAAGACCTGCCTGGATGCATTCCTGTGCGAACTACCTTAGGGGATCCTGCATTGGCAGGGGTGTTGGACTTGATGATCTCTGGAGGTCACTTCCAACCTCTAAATTTCTGTGACTCTGTAAGGTAGCCTGGGTTTTTCAGCCTGGAGAAGAGAAGGCTCTGGGGAGACCTAACAGCAGCCTTCCAGTACCTGAAAGGGTCCTACAAGAAGGATGGAGGGACATTTGGCCCTGCAGCAATAGCATGAGGGGCAATGGCTTCAAACTATAGAAGAGCAGATTTAGATTGGACGTTAAGAACAGGTTCTTTACCATGAGGGTGGTGGAACACAAGAGCAGGTTGCCCAGGGAGGTAGTTGAGGCCCCATCCCTGGAGCTATTCAAGGTGAGGCTCAACAGGGCTCTGGGCAACCTGATCTAGTTGAGGATGTCCCTGCTGACTGCAGAAGGGGTTGGACTAAATGACCTTTGGAGGTCCCTTCCAACCCAGACCATTCTATGATTCTATAATTAAGGCTCTTGGAACTCACTGAGTTTGTACCACCTTGTACTGGGAGCATGGCCCTCATGGGTGCACATGACACCCTGTGTTATTAAAAAGACACTTTGTTGTTACTGCATGTGCATGCATGCAGCCTAAAGGTATTTCCATTTTAGGTAGGTGTTTTTAAACCATGCAGTGTGAGGGAAGACCAAAATGAAATTTCTTGTACCCAAAAAAAAAAAGTTCACTGCATCAGCAGGCTTTGTTTGTTTTAAGGTGAACAGTATTTACTCAACAAATGCAGCCCTGCATAGAATATAAAAATATTTGATACATTACCATGATACTTAACCAAAAGTTGGAGCTACCACTTAGGAAAAACAGGCAGCCAAAAGCACACTGAGGGTAAAATGTTAACAAAAGCCAAGCAGAGGAAATTTTCCTCTCTCCCCAGCATCCTACGAGAGATGGTACTGCCCCTCCCCTGCTCTCCAGACGTAGCCTGGCAAAAATACAGAAAAGAGTTTGCCAGTTAGCAGAAGGAGGTGCAGCAGCAATCATGGCAGGGACCTTTGGACACCCTGGAAAACTTTCTGTATAGGACTTAGGCAGGGAGGATGATTGACCTCTTTTTGGCTCTGTCCCACACTTGGCATTTGTTTCCTTCTCCCTGTCCTGCCTCCTGCTCTCCTCAGCCCTTTCATCTATGAGTGTGCTGAGAGACAGACTTGCTTTATTTGTGCAAAAGGTCTGAGAGGGGAGGAATAATTGAATCATACCTGAATTAACTCCACACCCCCCAAACATCAGCTGGTTTTCTGCTGGGACTGGTAGCAATGCTCACTGGGGACACAGAGACCAAAGGGATCCCTCTGGTTGTCCAAACCGGTCACATACTGTCAAGGAAAGCCATAACTGCATCAGAAGATCGCCAAGCTGTTTCTCTAAACTGAGGACGGTGCTGCCTCCCTGTTCTTGCCTCTCACCTCCCTGCCTCACTGACCAGGCAGAATCACTCCCCAGCACGTGCACGGTCCCCATCCAGATTGGTTTTGCATTCTTTGTATTTCCAGCATTTCCTAATGCAATGTTTGCAAAGTTTTGTGAAACGAGTGTTTGCGGAAGAAGCAGGCTTTTGGTACGGATACAAAGAGCAAGCACTGACCCGGGATAGGTGTTTCTTTTATCTGCTGCCTCGCGTGCCCCATCTGTTTGCATGCCCAGCTCCTGAAGGACAGAAATCTGTTGCAATTGCTGTCAAGCAGTCCCAATTCTTTAGTTCAAAAGGACGGAGAATAATTAGCTTCCTTTTGAGATTGCCTGGCCCAGCTTTAGGGGAGCTGGATCTCACTTAGCGAACTTTCAGGGTGCCAAGTTCTTAAGCCTCCCGAGATGTGCAGATGGTGCCGATGTTTGGCTCCCTTACCCCATGGGAAATCAGTGGTAGGAAATTATATAGCTGCTACACCCCCCACTACACACCCCACAGAATCCACCCATCCATGGAAATGCCAAAGAGATTTAAAGAGCTTGCATAATTTCAAGAGGAAGTAGCAAGAGCAGAAATAAATATGTATTGTAATTATGTAATGTGCCCAGTTTGCTGTGTTCACAAAGATATCCAGACCTGCTGGCAGCTCTTGGAGCCAGACAGGATTGGATCTAGAGAGCAGCGTCGCAGGCTAAGTGCCTGCAATGAGAAGGGTGTGGTGCCACAATGTTTCTCCTAGTCTAACACTGCTGGGAGTGGTAATGGCTCCTTCTCCACTGTTGCCCATTGCTCCAGGTTTCTGCTGACACTCAAGTGGTTTAATAGAAGCTGCAATGTTGCACAGACAGAAAAACCTCCAAAAGTGACTCCTTTGAGATTTTCCTGAAGCAATTTTGTGTTCTGAGCTTGTGGGGTCTGCTTGATTTGTGTTTTAACCTGTCAAATGGAAATTTTGCTTAATCTTTTACATAACTAATACAATAAAAATCTCTTCTAGGCAGTTCCAGGGTGAAATAAAGAGGTTTTGTCTCCTGCTTGGCAGGCTTCATCTTTAGCTACCAAGGGACACACGGAAACCCAGTGCATCAATAACTCAGAGACTCTCTCACAGCGAGTTTGCCCACTTGCGAGTTTGCAGCACTTGAAGACAGACTTCTCATCCAAAATAAAGCACTGGGTATGTTGTAGGATGGAGAAAGTATAAGATTTCTGAGGCTGAAGAGAAGAAAGGCTACAATGAAGTCAGGCAGCTGGAGTCTCTGCCTCAGCCTGTAGTGTTCCCCTCATCTTGGCAGAGGTGAGCCCTATTTCCCCTGAAAACAAAAAGGAACATCAAACCCAGGAGCTTACATGCTGTGATGACATTCATCCCAGCGGGACTCTGCTCTCTCAAGGAGAGCAGGCAACAGGAAATTATGTGCAATACATTTAAGTGATTTAGAGCTCTGTGTGTGCACAAGTGTGCTCTCAGCTCTGGTTACCTTACAGTTTGCAGCAGCTTCAGCCCATTCAAAGATTTCTTTTCCAGTGCACAATAAGCATACAAAGACAAAATGAAGTCTACAGAAACCATCAGTCTGGATTAAAAGGAAAATGTATTTTTGAGGAAGATGGCACATATCACCACAGAAGACAGAAGAGTCTTAATATGGCCCAGGAAGAAAATTCTCCACCCTGACACAGACATTGAGGAACTAAGACAACAGTTCACGGAGGCACTGGGCATTGATAGTCCCCTTGAGCCCACAGGAGACATCAGCTAGAGGGGGCACTAGTGAAATAGACACCACTGGCATATGGGCAGTTCTGTCCAGGAGGGAGAGAATCCGCCTGTTGTTTCCCTCCCATTTAGTGTGTGGGTAGCTAAAGGAGAGCCATAATGAAAAATTAATGCTAATTTATCTGGAGGCAGACAGCAATTGTCAGAAAAACAGCAGCCAGCATGGATGAGACAGACATAAATCCAGGGACAAATACTCAGTGCAGGAGCCTCAGATTCACATATTTTGAGACAAATGTAAAACCATTAAATATATTCCTGTGTCTTACTATGCTGCATTGCAGGGCATTACAACACACTTCCTAACGTGCAAAAATCTTAGTTACAGTTAAAAATTAACTCTCCTTCTTTATCTACACTGAAGCTGAGTTCAGGCTATCACAATGGGCACCCCTCCAATTTCTGTTAATACCTCTGAATCACCCTTCAAATGTCTCTTTTGCTCTTGTAGTGAAGACTGAACTTCGTACATTACCAAGTTGTCTTCACCAGGATCTGTTTCTCTTTTTAAAATATCACCCAAACTAGGCCACTTCACTTCCAAGGCATTTAAATTTTAGTCCCCCTTAATCCTGGTGACTGCCTCCCTGAACTCCAGTTTGGGCTCTGTCAAAGTCCAGTGGAGCAAATGGGATTTTTTTTCTATTTCTATCACCTTTACTTAAGTCCTTGTTATCCATGTGACTGAAGCACTAGGAAGTTTCTGAATTTACTGCGACTCCTAGATATGTTGGAGCAGAGAACATTTTTCACATCTTCTACATTTAGAGATAGAGACATTCAGACACTAAGGTCTATGTCTCTATCTCCTCGTAGCTCAGATTTCTCCATACATAGACTTTCCAGAGGTTTCTTGTTCCCTGTCTGACTTTACAACAACACTCCACAGGGAGCAAATGCTCCATGTAATATTTTTAGTTTTCAATTTAACTTCTGAGCTTCTTAATTTTTTTTCCTCTTCTTTAGGGTGGAACAAGGAACATATTCACCACCAGGGCATCCAGGAGTTCCACTTAGAGCCAGGCCCATCTAAATTAATGACTATACAAGCACATAGAAAGAGACAATTTCTATCTGACAGCATGTACAACTGAAATGTCTTTCCTAAGCCACTGACATGCATACACACAGAGAAATAATTAAGCCCATCTAAATCCAAACCCATGTCCTGGGTCAGTTGCAGAATAGCCATAGATATCTCCAAGATCCCACTCTTCTGTTAGTAAACTAATCACTCCTTAGAGTTGTAGAAATATGGTCTATCTGCAGTGGAGAGAAAGTGTCAGCAAAGGCCATGTGATACCCAGAATCTTGCCTAAAAGTGAGTATGTTTCTGTGCATCCCTATCAATGTGCATGGAAGCCATCTGCATCCCAAGCTCAAAGACCTGCATGGTCTCCACAACCTGCTCCACAAAGCATAAACCCCTCCTGGAGTAATCTGTCCAGGTCTGGAGGCCTTAACACAGGAAGGACATGGACATGATGGATTGGGCCCAGAGAAGGGCCATGAAAATGATCAGGGAGTTGGAGCATCTCTGCTACAAGGACAGGCTGAAGGAGCTGGGGTTGTTCAGCCTGGAGAAGAGGAGGCTCCAGGGAGACCTAACAGCAGCCTGTCAGTACCTGAAGGAGGGCTAACAAGAAGGATGGAGAGAGGCTGTTTACAAAGGCCTGCATTGATAGCACAAGGGGCAATGGCTTCAAACAAGAGCATAGATTGGATGTTAGGAATGGATTCTTTAACACAAAGGTGGTGGAACACCAGAACAGGTTCCCCAGGGAGGTAGTTGAGATCCCAACCCTGGAGGTATTCAAGGTGAGACTCAACAGGGCTCTGGGCAACTTGATCTAGTTGAGGATGTCCCTGCTGACTGCAGAGGGGGTTGGACTAGATGACCTTTGGAGGTCCCTTCCAACCCAGACCATTCTACGATACTATGATTCTGCTTTCTTGTCACTTTACACTGAAACTAGAGCGAGCAAATCTGGTTCCTTCACACCTCTTCACCTCCTCACACTTCTCCTGACCCCTGACCCTCTTTGTCCTCGCAGGGACCTGGCAGTTTAGGAGGTATCATGTGCTACAGCAAAGGTCAGATATTCAGCATGAAATGAGATTGAAGCAGCATAAAAAAAAAAATCACATTTAAGTGAGTCCTGCGTACAATTCTTATCTCCTGAAACACATTTTTTTTTTCTTTTGGAGATACAGGTGAATGTTAGTATTACTTAAACTTTTAAGACAGACTTAATAGCATAGAAAATGCACTCCTTGCTGTGCATATAATTGGTCTTGTATACTGAATATGGAATATTAATGAATAGAAGTTAGCACCTATGTTGTGGCTGTGTTTTAAACTGCTTTTCAATTTAATTCAATTTTCACCAGCTGGTGTGAGGCAGAAAACCATTATTAGCCTAATTTTTACACACTGAGGAAGAAGAGCTTTCTCCAGCCTGTAAGCTCCTTGTGCAACATCACCTAGCTCTTTAAACAGCACTTTTAAGTCCTGGAGCTCAGATTACTTCAGGAAGGAAATTGATTTCTTTTGCTCGAGATGAAAAGAGCCAGGAGGAGAAGAAAACTGTCAATTCAGAGGTCCAGACCCAGTTCATTTAAAGCCCTGGGGCTCCAGGTGTGCTTGCCTAAAATTCTGGCTGGTTGCCCCAGCTGCCAGCAATCACTGGAGATGCAAGGAAGGTCTCTCCCAGCACTTATAGTCTGGAACAAGTTGGGATCAGAGGAGATGCTCTGGGTGCTGTCCAGTGTCACCTGAATCTGCCCAGCAGCAGTTACATCAACAAGCAGGATCATGAGCTATCAAAAAGCCTTCCACGTGCAACCTGCAGTTTCAGCAGAAATTGCTGCACCAGCTTTTCTAGGGTTATAATCTGGTTCCTCTTGGCCAAGATCCCAAAACCTCTGATCTCAGTCAAGGTGCAGCTCGCAGGTCCTAGAGAAAGAGATCTGAGCTGCGACTTGGGATTGGGCAAGCCATGAATCCTCTTCCCAGGGCCAGACAGTACAGGAGTGGAGATGAGACAAGAATCCCAGACAGCCATGCAGGTCCTTCTCAAGAGGCTGGTATTTTTAGCACTGAAGACTGTTTCGAGGGCTCCTATAACTGCTGCGCAGCAGCAGGGCAGGGGTGGCCATTATCCTAACCCTTGCCCTCGCAGCCTCACTCCAGACAAACTGCTATGTATGGAGACACCATGCAGCTGATGATGCACATAAATAATTGACTTGTGCAGGAACAGGGTTTAAGATTAAAACATTCACAGATTTCTCCAGGGCTTACTATGGAGCAGGACCCACTGGGGCACACGTGCAGGAACAGATGTGAACTATCTTTGTGGAGACGCATGGGAGAGGGGCCAGTTCTCTGAGCCAAATCTGGAGCAAGAGGCAAAGTTGTTTTGGTTCACTTTTGTTTGCTTAAAGTAATTCAACAGAAGAAGTAAAATAAAAAGGGCATGTAGAATTGCTGCTGCCAAGTGGCAAAGGCCATTTTAAGTAAGGCCCTGACATGGCCTCACCTCACCTCGCCTCACTATCAGGTCTTCCCTTCACCTCTCTCACTCTCACGCCAGCCATATCTCCATCTATTTCTCCTGTTTTCTGTCATACCACATTCACAGAATCACAGAATCATTCCATTTGAAAAACACCCTTGGGATCCTCAAGTCCAACTCATATCCTTACTCCACAATGTTCACCCCTAAACCATATCCCCAAGCACCACATCTAAACGACCTTTAAACACATCCAGGATTGGTGACTCAACCACCTCTCTGGGCAGCCCATTCCAATGCCTGACCACTCCTGCTGTGAATTTTTTTCCTAACATCCAGTCTAAATCTACCCTGTTGCAGTGTGAAGCCTCTTCCTCTTGTTCTATTGCGTGAGAGAAGACCAGCATCGGCCTCTCCACAACACCCTTTCAAGTAGTTGTACAGAGTGATGAGGTCTCCTCTCAGCCTCCTGTTTTTCAAACTAAACAGCCCCAGCTCCTTCAGTCTCTCTTCATAAGATTTATTCTCCAGACCGTTCCCCAGCTCCATTGCCCTCCTCTACACTCACTCCAACACCTTCATGCCTCTCTTGTACTGAGATGCCCCAAACTGGACCCAGTACTCTAGGTGTGGCCTCACCAAAGCTGAGTACAAGGGGACAATCACCTCCCTACTCCCACTGAGCACAGCATTTTTAATATCCCTCCACCTTGATCCCATTCCAGTATCTGCTGCACCCAGATCAACATTATCTGCATCTGACAAACCCCATGAAACCAGGTAACAGACTAACTGGTCCTCATTGGTGTTAGCAGCAGGCAAAACAGAATGAGAAGCGGAGGCTCAGAAGAGATCTTATTGCTCTTTACAACTACCTGAAGGGAGGTTGTAGTCAGGTGGAGGTTGGTCTCTTCTTCCAGAAAATCGGTGACAGAACAAGAGGACATAGCCTCAAGCTCCACCAGGGCAGGTTCAGGCTGGATGTTAGGAAGAAGTTCTTCACAGAAAGAGTGATTGACATTGGAATGGGTTGCCTGGGGAGGTGGTGGAGTCACCATCCCTGGAGGCGTTTAAAAGCAGACTGGATGAGGCACTTAGTGCCATGGTTCAGTTAATTAGAAGGTGTTAGGTGATAGGTTGGACTGGATGATCTCAGAGGTCTTTTCCAACCTGGCTAATTCTGCAATTCAGAGTCAACTTCTGCAATAGTATCTCAGACCAAGTAAATAGTCCATGCAAAGCACAGGGGACTTTACATGGCCATGAGTTTGATTTAACTTCTGAGTCGGTCTTGTGGGGAAGGGAACGGCCATCACAATTAGAAGTACAACTTCTGCACAAGCATGCTGTTATATCACCAGGACACAAAGACAGCTGTCACCTTCCTGGTCACTGTAGGAGAGCAGGCAGCAGTCAGATGTTCAATATTTGTTAAAATCTGTCAGCCATGTGTGACCAGCGCAAGCCAGAAAAGGCTGAGCAAGTTTTTCCAGTGTCAGGACGGAGGGATTCCCAGAGCAGCAGGCCAGCTCTAGCTATTGCCTGCAATAAGGGATGCGGAGCCCACCTTGCACACTCTCTGTCCCTGACCTTGAACCCTCTGCTGCCCAACCTCCCTACCTGCATCTAGTGCAGAGAGACATTGGGGAGGAGTGGGAGCAGCATGGAGCCTCTGCCTGAGAGTTTGGCTGCTGTCCAGAGGAGCTTCCTCCTGTTCTCACCATTCTCAGCAGCAGTAGGTGATATCTCTGCAGCTGGCACATGGGGAGGCACTCACCTGCTTCCATATCAGCTGGGAAAAGACAACTGGGCAGGAGGATTTCAGGTGTGTTTTGCAAGAAGATAAACCACAACCAAGCACCACCAAAAAACCCTAACCAAACAAAACCCCAACAAAACAAACAAGCAAGCAAACCAAATCAATCAAAAGACAAAAATGAGAGCACAACCACATTTAAAGAAAAAGCCCAGGAGACTTTTGTTGGTCTTCCCACCACCTCCAGTGGCTCTTGGCTTCTGGCTAACCTCTCCAAGTAGAGCCATGTCCCACAGCCTCATGATGCTTGCATACTAAGCATCTCAACCAACTGGGTCTTAATTTGTGGGAAAACAAACAAACAAACAACTAAACAAAAAACCCAAACAAAAAACCCAACCAAACAAACAAAAACCAAAACCAACCAAAAAACCAAACCTCACCCAACAGAGCTCCTCTAAGAGAAAAGGCCAAATGAGCTCAGGAATCTGTCAGGCAGTTCAAGCACCACAGGAGACCGAGGCCAGACCTAGGGCCTCCTCTCTTCTGGTCTATTCTTCACTTAGGCAGCAGGTTTGTTCAGTTTTAACAGCAAGAGCCTGTAATAGAGTAGTAGCTGCTCCCTTTTCCAAATTATCACTTAGCTTGGGTTTGCCAAGCCATTCATCTCATGCTTATTAACCTTTGGAGTATTATTTTGGCCAGACTGCCAGACAAATTAGCTTTTAAGAGGGGTCTATGTGGATGTCTGCAAACTCCCTTAGACACAAAGCAACTCTTAAGGAATATTTAATGAAATATGTAACAGGCAGTTTATCTGTCTATAAACTAACACATCATTCTGGACAACAGCACATTGGAAGTGGTGAGGGCAATTCTCAGGAAGAAAAAAAGTGCATCATGTAAAGAGGCAAGTAGGGACGAGAGTAGGATGGTCAGAAAACTTCAGAAGATTCACCTAAAGAAGTGCCTATTACCGTGCAGAAAACATTTTCACCTTGCTGTGGAACAAGCTGCAGCTTACAAGGATCCTCACACATCCATCAGCTGCGCTTGTGATGATGAACATTTTCAGGAGACTCAGTACCTCTACCTAACTCTCTGACAAACTTTTCTGAAAGGGCAACAATAAGGAACTTGTATCATTATCAAAGGAGTAAAATCAAAGTCCACTTTGACCTCTGCTATCACTTTAAAATGGTACCTGGGGCAAAGGGCAGCATTCCACTTCTGTGCTGTGCCCTCTACTCCATGCACAAATACTCCTTGAGGGTGCACTATCCCAGTTCCAAGAAGCTCACAAGGCAAACTTATCATGTCTTCAGGAGATCCCAGAAGTACAATCCTCTATGCAGCTGACACGTTTGTTTATTTGTTTTATAGACTCTAAAAGCCAAATCCCTGTGCAGTGCAACAAACCCCATGCATCAGACAGCAGTGAGAGGTGGTACGGAGGTGGCAGCTTCACAGGACTTGGGTGACAGTTCAGGAGAAGCCCCATGGAAAGCAAATTCCCTGAAAGCTTCTTGGAGCCAGAGATTCTTTCTCACAACATATTTGCATGCAGGCCAGGTCTCCTTCTTAACATACTTTGCCTTTTGTCTTGTTTTTCTGGCTTCTGACAACAACCCAAATGAAATCCTGGAAACAAAGCAAGCATTAAAAGCAAATGTCATGCCTATCAATATATGCCTTTGTGGCTGTGGGAGTGGAGAAGGCATGATGTCACTGGTGGGAATAGATTCAAATTGTTCATTGAGAAAAGGGACCTGCCTTTAGCAGAAGCAGCACATCTCAAACTATGTGCTGTGCCACCCAGGCATGCAGGAGAGTGTCAAGCTGTGATGCAGCATGGGCCAGGACGCCAATTTAATACAGAAGCCACAGAAGCTACAGAAGCAACTTTCATTTGTTTACCACAGGTGTTCACAGAATGTCAGGGGCTGGAAGGGACCTCAAAAGATTATCCAGTCCAACTGCCCTTCCAGAGCAGGATCACCTATACCAGCTCACACAGGAATGCATCCAGGCAGGTTTTGAATATCTCCGTAGTTGGAGACTCCACAACCCCCCTGGGCAGCTTGGTCCAGTGTTCTGTCACCCTCACATGGGAAAAATTCCTCCTCATGCTTCCATGGAACTTCCTATGCCTCACCTTCCACCCATTGTCCATTGCCCCATCCTGTGATTGAGCATCACCAAGCAGAGCCTGGGTCTATCCTCCTGGCATTCACCCTTTACATATTTATAAACATGAATGAGGTCACCTCTCAGGCTCCTCTTCTCCAAGCTAAAGAGACCCAGCTCCCTCAGTCTCTCCTCTTAAGGAAGATGTTCAACTTCTTTAATCATTGTTGTGGCTCTGCACTGGACTCTCTCAAGCAGTTCTATGTCCCTCTTGAAATGGGGGCCCCAGAAGTGGACACAATACTCCAGATGCAGCCTCACCAGGGCAGAGTAGATGGGAAGGAGTACCTCTCTTGACCTACTAACCTTGGCCCTCCTGGACACAAGAGCACATTACTGGCTCACGGCCAACCTCCCATCCACCCCCAGGTCCTTTTCCCCTTTGCTGCCTTCCAGCAGGTCAGTCCTCAATCTACACTCATCCCTGGGGTTGTTCTTTCCCAGATGCAAGACTCTACATTTGCCCTTGTTGAGTTTCATTCAATTTCTCCCTGCCCAACCCTCCAGCCTGTCTAAGTTTTCCTGAATGGCAGCACATCCTTCTGGTGTGGCAGCCTCTCCACCCAGTTTGGTGTCATCAGCAAACTTGCTGACAGCACACTCTGTGCCCTCATCCAGGTCACTGATGAATATATTGAACAGAACTGGCCCCTGCAGGACTCCACTAGCTGCAGGCCTCCAACCAGACTCCTTCCCATTGACCACAATGATCTGACTTCTTCCCTTCAATCAGTTCTCAATCCACATCACTACCTGATCATCCAGACCACACTGCCTCAGTTTAGCCAGAAGGATACTGTTGGGAGACAGTGTCAAATGCCTTACTGAGATCAAGATAAACCATATCCACTGCTCTACCATCATCTGTCCCCCTGGTTATGTCCTCATAAAAGGCTATCAGGGAGGTCAAACATGGCTTCCCATGGTAAAACCATGTTGACTGCTCCTAATGACCCCCTTGTCCTTGATATGCTTAAGGACAGCACCAAGGATAATCTGCTCCACTACCTTTCTGGGGATGGAGATGAGGCTGCATGTGGAGGCTAACTCTATAAGCAAAGACATTGAAGGTAGCATCCTCCAGATACTAAGAAAGGAAAACAACCTACCTAGCAAGTGGTATGTGAAAGGCATGGAGTATATAGCTCTGCAGCTAGCCTTTTCACTGGGCTATTGTGTTCATCTGTCTGAGTTTTCAACAAGCCCAATAAGAAGTAATCACAGAAGTTTGCTCCCTCTCACCCGAGACCAAGCAATTTGCTGTCCAATGGACTCCAGCTGGTTTCAAGGGCATGCCAAAAGGATGTCTGCTCTTACAGTGGAGATGTTAATTTCCCAGGTTGACTTTGTTCTGAAGTGGACTGGAAACAACAGCCTGGTCCCTTACTGGGGTGCTGGGTGGTGGTTCAGAAAGCCAACTCTTGTGACCTCCCTGCTCCCACTCTTTGGTTTCTCAGCTATTTTCAATGCATCACTTAACAGCTTTCTGGCTGGTGGCTATCTGACATGACACAGAGATCAGATAAAAAATCTTTTTAATTTGAGAAGGACCAACACTGTGATGGTCCACACTCCTCAAATTCCTGGGCCCGTGGGACCTGAAATTCTGGTTTTAGCAGCTACAGAGGTTCAAAGGTGAGGTAGAATCTTCGGTTCTGGGCTAGGTAAAACATTGTAAAACACTTCATCACCTCTTTGGCTCACTAAAGTCCTGAGATTTTCCCCACCTGGGGATAATAGTGAAAAAGCAGAGTCTCAGACAGTAAAGTCTTGCTGAGCTTTCTGGTTTTGCTCTCTACAGGCAACATTTCTGCTCTATTCAGGAACAAGTCTGGGGGGAAATTAGAACAATTTACAATGTTACAGCAAACTTTTAATGACAAAATCCTGGCAACTTACGCTGGCATGTGTATATATATATATATAAATATATGGATGGTCATGCAAACACATAATCCACTGTGCTTTTGCTATTCCCATTGATGAAAGGCAGGTATGAAACAAGTTGAGCAATGATGCCTGCCTGCCTGCCTGTCTGGGCATCCTCTTTCATCTGCAGCAGTGCAATTGCCTGCTGCCAGGGACACCCCCAGGTTACAAGCAGAGGAAGACAGCATTGGCTGAAGTGTCAGAACGGGCTAAGGTACCACTTTGTTCCAGGAGAAACAGTGGCCTGGAAACGCCAGTGCAGGGCTCAAAGCATCTGTTTGTGCTGCAGCAGTGAGCAGCACTACCCAGATCCAGATGAAACAGCCCTGAATGAGCTTCCCAGCATGGGTAGGACATGACCAGCTTTGGTGAACCTTCTGATGTACATTAAATCTAGCTGACAGAGACTTTGATCTGTCTGGATTGCTTGCACAGACAGCCAGACCTGTACATAACCCATAGGGAAGGTTTGCTCTCTGTTTACCATGGTCTCGCTGCCTGGAGTGGCCTGGCACACCCTGCAGCTCCTTGCTTGCCTGCATACACAGGTTTCCTTATAATGTAATCAAGGATACTGGAGAGACTGCTGTGGACCTGCATCTCCTTGCAGCATGCAGAGTGTACTCAGTTCCCATTGGCTAGATCTTGCAAAGCCTACTGGCCCTATGACATGACCATTTCATCAGGATGGATGATTTCTGTCTCACCTACTCTAAAAGTCAAGTCGCTATAGCGAGAATCCACGGAATGGTCCTGTTTTACAAAGCCAAGTTTGGCACACAGCTCACATTTCTGAAATGTAGCTGAATCTGCCTTAGAGAAAGAGCAACAAAGTCATAACAACTTATTCTACCATTTAATTCAACTGGCCTACTTTGGGCACACTCAGGAAGGAAAACAATTTAGGCTGAAGTTAACCAGATCCTTTTCAGAGTAGATTTGTACCATAAAATGCTACAATTCTGAGTTGCTAGAATTCACAGGACCATGGGATGTCAGGGATTGGAAGTGACCTTTGGAGATCATTGAGACCAACCCTCCCACCAGAGCAGGATCATAGAAGGCCTATCAGAAGGCACAAGTGAGCAGAGCCTGTCCCTTCCTTCTTGACACCCGGCCCTCAGATATTTATATACATTTATTAGATCCCCTCTCCAGACTAAACAGCCCCAGCTCCCTCAGCCTTTCCTCATTGGGCAGTGCTCCAGGCCCTTCATCATCCCTGTAGCCCTCCACTGGACTCTGTCAAGTAGATCTATGTCCCTCTTGAACTGAGGAGCCCAGAATTGGACACAGTATTCCAGGTGAGGTCTCACTAGGCCAGAGTAGAGGAGGAGAAGAATCTCCCTCAATCTACTGGACACACTCTTCTTAATGCACCCCAGGATACCTTCAAAAGGCAGAGTTTCCTCTCAAGATTTTCATTACAATAACGATTTTTTCCCCCTTTAAGATTTAGTTCCATTGGCAGCTGTTGGAGGCAGGTGCAGTTGTACTGATGGAAGGAATCCACCTAATTCAGATCAAGTTTTGACATAGCTGTTTTTTTTTTTTTTTAATTTACCTAATAATATAGGTATTTTAAATACCTATATTTCCAAGATATGATATTCATGCTTCTCCTGTCTTTGCATATTCCCAAAATATCCATAGTTGTGCTGCACAGGGCTAAGGCAACACACGAACTGTCTGCTTACTTAACAGAGGCATGTAAATAAATGTCACTACCACCTCTAATGCCACAGGAAAGTAAACATAGAAAGACTATATTCCACCAAAAGTCTTGATCTGCAGGTCATCATCCCCCTGACAGCCTCCTCCAGCTATTCCAGGAATGTCAACAGACCCAGACAGGTCACCTCTCCCAGGTGGGTCAACAAATGACACTGCTGAGTTCAATCAGACTCTTTTTAAAGACCACTTTTTCAAAGTGGGAAAATATACACTGAGCAAAGTTCATCCTAGCTCAGGCACACTTAGCCAAATCACAGTAGAGAAGTTTCTCTGTTTCTCTGTTGTATTTCTCCATAAAATCACTGAAGAAAGAAAAAACAAACAAACAAACAAACAAAAAAAAAAAAAAAGCAAAACCACTTTGTTAACTATAACAAGCTGATAAGAAAGTGCGTCAGCCAATTCTATATTTAAGTTTCTAATTTTGAGTTTCTACACACACTGCAGAAAGCAAAGCTGCCACAGTTTGTGGACCGCTGTCAAAACGTGTAGCTTTTAAACACTGTTTGTGCAGCCCCTGAGTTTTAGGCAGAGCTGCAGAATCATAGAATTGAATCACAGAATTACAGAATTGTCAGGGCTGGAAGGGACCTCAAGGATCATCTAGTTCCCTGCCATGGGCAAGGGACACACTAGAACAGATTGCTCAGA
>VWYK01102946.1:0-38800 GCA_013399775.1 Semnornis frantzii
TTCCAACCTGAGCCGTTCTGTGAATTTCCGTGCAGGTCCAGGCATGATCAAACCAAACTTGTGTCTGCCCTGCCTGACAGTCTGCTCTGCCAGCTTCCCTCTCTGCCAGAGGTGTCCTGCTGCACCTGCATGTGCCAGCCTGTTGTGTTGAGCTGATGCCCTCCACACCCAGCAGTCCCTTTCCTGGCATGCCCTCTCTTGACTGCACCCCAGAGCTATTTGTGGTTATTGGGGGTTATTTTTTGCTGCCTGTGTGAATTTCACAGCAGGCACTTGCATTCTTATTTGCTTCCTTTTAAAGCTCAGCACAAAAATAACCTGGTGGGAGCTCTAGAAGAGAGGCATTGCGTGGGAAATGGGTAGCACAAAAATCCTGCATTTTCCTTTCTGCCCAGTGACTTTCCTGGAAGCAGGCTGGGGCTCAGTCTCTGTTTTGCAACAATTTTACTGAATTACTTCACAGGAGCTACTTTTAAAATTATGTTAGTCATAGAAAACTATTTCTATCTGACCATATTTGACTTCCCTGATGTAATTCTAAGCAACCCAGCTTCTGCAAGTTGACCTTTTCAAGCTGCACATGAAATCAAGTCTAATTCTTTTGCTGTCTTTCTCCAAACCTTAAGAGCTGCTCTGTCAGCCATGGTTATGCGAAGTACTGCATTAAATTAGCTCTTCTTTTTTTAAGTGCTTCCTGAAAGCTCTTGGGAAGAAGACACCTTGCTGCTGAAATAACACAGCAAGGAAGCAGATCTTTCTTTTGCCTTGCTGCAAACTCACATGAACCCTTTGGCAAGAACTGTAGTGAGAATGTTATGGCAGCAGGCAGTGGTGTCTAAGGGAGTGCTCAGCGCTTGCTGCAACAGAGCACAGAACAGAATCAGAATCAGATGGATTGGGAACACCTCTAAGATCACCCAGTCCAACCTTCCCAACACCTCAACGGTCTTTAAACCATGGCCCCAAGTGCCTTGGCCTCACCTTTCTTGAACCCCTCCAGGGATGGGGACTCCACCACCTCCCTGGGCAGCCTGTGCCAATCCCTGACCACTCCTGCAGCCAAGAAATTCTTCCTAATCTCCAACCTAACCCTCTCCTGGTGTGGCTTGAGGCCATTACCTCTTGTCCTGTTGTTAGTTACTAGGGAGAAGGAACCAAACCCACCTCACTCAAAACCTCCTTTCAGGAAGCTGCAGAGAGCAATGAGGTCTTCTCTCCACCTCCTCTTCTTCAGGCTAAACAGCCCCAGCTCATTCAGGCTCTCCTCATCAGACCTGCTCTCCATATTCAGTTCAGCTAGCCAGTTCAACCAGCAGAGCAGTAAGGATAGCATTTGCAGTGTCAGTTATGAGCAGTGTTGAGGAGGGAGCTGCTTCTGATTGCTTAGACTCAGTGTTGAGAGGAAATCTTTCATTACATAACAGCTGTGTAGATCTGTTAAATATTTTTAGCAGTATCTCATAACTGTGCTGAATATTTAAACAAAACAAGTCTTTTGGTTTGCTTCTTCATGCAAAATGTCTCCAGTATGCTGTTTGAAAATGCTTGGATCCTGCCTGAGTCAGCCAAAAAACATCACTCAGCATTCAGTCTTTTCCCTTCTTTTCTTAATCCCTTTTCTTCTTTCCCTCCCAAGGCAAAGCTGAAGTTTCCTGTGACAGCCTGCAGCGTACTGCAGTCCCTTTAACCCAGCCTGCCATATATATAGAAAACAGAGACCCAATCCCTGAGGAGCAGGTAAAAGAAAGGGACAAGCTCAAGTAACAACTGGGGCTTTGCTGCATCCCTTCCTTTTTTCACAGAATCCCAGAATGGGAGGGGTTGGAAGGGAATCATCCAGTGCAAGCCCAGCACCAAAGCAAGGTCACCCAGGGCAGGGCACACAGGAACACACCCAGATGGGTTTTAAAAGTCTCCAGAGAAGGAGACTCCACAACCTCTCTGAGCAGCCTGCTGCAGGGCTCAGCACCCTCGCATGAAGGAGTGTCTCCTGGTGTTGATCACATCATGTATGAAAGGAAATCTTAGGTGGCTGCAGTAAAGTTAACTTCCAGTGAAGGGACTTGCTCCAAAATTACTCAAATACAGCTGAGAGCAGTGTCAGGTTCTCCTGGTCTGCTCAGACTGGGCTCCATCCTACTACTGTGGTTGGCTTCTGAGATCTCTTGGTTGTGCATGATTGTAGGGCAGGAGCTACACTGACAGTGCAGGCCAACATCTTGTTTCTTTCTTTCTGCCTTTAGGAGCTGGAAGCCTATGTCGATTATTCTGATTCAGAGAATGAATACAGAAGGGAAGATTTTTACTGCTTCTCCCAGGAAGAGAGAGAGAGACAAGAACGAGAGAGACAGGAATCTAAGAGGGTGTTACAAGAACTCAAATCTGTGCTGGGATTTAAAGCTTCAGAAATAGAAAGACAGAAATGGAAGCAGCTGCTCTTCAGTGACCGTGGTAAGCATTGCTCCTGACTAACCAACTCATTGCTGAGAGAGGGCTGGGCTCTGTTTGCCGCCGGCTGCTGGCTGTGGGAGCGCGGGGACAGGGCTTAGCTCTAGTAGAGTCTTTGGTAGAGATTTGCCGTTCCCTCTCATTTTACTATCTGGTGAAAACACCTCAGAGAAATGGGAATTGGGCACAAAACAGGGAGCTAAATTATTAAACACACAAAATATGAAGATGGCAAAAAAGAGAACTGTCAGGCCCTGAACCCCTCAAACTGAGCTGACTTCCATAGCTTTCCAGTAAAGAGGAATTTTAATCAGGGTGCATAAATAAATTATTCTTCAGAATTTAAAGCAGCAGAGCTGATCCCAGACTTATAAAACTAGGTTAAAGTGAAGAGCTAGACTTTGAAATATAAAAGGCTCATCAAAGAGCGAGCCTGGCTCTTGTTCCCAGGAGAGAATGAGCACAGTGTGGGTTTGAAAGCAAACCCAAACCCCAGACCTCCAAGGGCTGCTGGGTAGCTCCAGCCACTTGCAGCTCAAGACAGGAATAGGAAAATTTCTCTTGCCTCAGCCAGATGTCTGTGTCCCAGCAGTAAGGCTGGAAACAGCTGCAGTTATTTCACCCTTTGATTTGTTCTCTGTTAAATTGGCAGTACTTGGTCCTCTCTTTTCCCCCCTCTTTTTCCCATTTTCATTCCTCCCTCTTAAAGACAGGTTATGAAAAGCCCTCTAAAAACCTTCATTGTGGTGTTTAAAACAGCCCTTGAGTCTGGCAGCATAGGCAAGGATTCTGGCATAAAAGCAAAGGCCCGGATTGCATCTTTCTGTCATTTAGTGGGAGCACACTGCAACAGAGCACTCCTGTTCAGGAGATTGTTTCTTTTGACATCGGACTCACAGAAACATGTCTCCATGACTTTCTTCTTTGTGTTCATGTAGCTACAACTACACAAAAGAAACACTTGGGCCATTTACAGAGTCACAGCCTGGCAGGGCTTGGGAGGGACCTCCAGAGATCACCCAGTCTGACCTCCTGCCAGAGCAGGAGCACCCAGGGCAGGTCACACAGGAACACACGCAGGAGGGTTTGAAAGTCTCCAGAGAAGGAGACTCCGCAACCTGTCTGGGCAACCTGCTCCAGGCCTCCAGCACACTCACACCAAAGAAGTTTCATCTTATGTTGAGGTGGAACCTCCTGGGTTCCAGCTCATACCTGTTGTTCCTTTTCCTATTGCTGAATATTACAAAAAAAGAGCCTGGCATCTTGTCCCACCTACCCAGGGACATCTCCAGCTAGATCAGGTTGCCCAGGGACCCAGCAGGTTTGACCTTGACTGTCTGCAGGGCAGTTCCAGGTGGCAGTGTTTTAGTGTGCTGTGGTCTGTGCCAGCCCTGCCCACGCTCCTGCTCTAAGCCAGCTGAAGTCATATTACCTGAGCTAGGATGCCATGGAGAACTCCTAATGCCATGCATTGTGTTTCCTGTGCATAGTTTGTTTATTTCCCAGAGTTATTTTCATCTCTGCTTACAGGGGTAAAGTCAGAATGGAATTAGAAAGGGAAATGCAACTTGGGAATCTGCTGTGGCCACTCTCATTTATGTTTGTGCTGCTACTCTAATGGAGCTGCTGCAGTTTAGGGCCTCTCCTTGGAACGGGACAAGTTCTTCTTCATGGAGTGATTGTACCAAGGAGTACTAACCCTTAACCCTGGGAGGAGAGACTTGCTGGCAAGCATCCTGTTGCTGGCAATGGGACTGGCTGCTGCTACTAACTTCAAGAGAGGCTTAAATTAACCCACCCTCTATTTGTGAGGACACCTTCCTTGGCTGTGTGAACGCAGGTTGTCTGGTTTTGGTCTGCTGTCTGAGACCAGATCTTGCCTGGAAAGACTTGCTGCTGGCTCAGCTGGCTGTGTTGGATTAGGTAAAGTGTTGTTCCAAACAGGGGCAGCTCCCACACTGCAGTACTGCTCCCTGGGTCTGTTCGCTTCAAATGCATCATCTGTGTTTGATGCCAGCTCCAAACGTGCTCAGTTTCCTGCTGTCTCTTTATGTCACAGGTCTGTGGGAGTAGTTCCAAAAAGTAGCTTTGACACTGCACTTCAGCCTTGTGATGAGAAAACGCTTTTATTTCAAGTTTTGTTTGCTCGTGGGGTTTGTTTCTGTTGATTTCAGAGGGCTTTTTTTTAGCCATTTTGACCCTTACAATCTTTATAACTAAATTATTTCTGTCTAACAGCTTGATTTTAGTTATCATTTACTTTCCCCCTCCCCCTTTTTAAGCTGCAGTGAAACTCTTGTCACCTGTAGAACCACTGAAGCTACTAAATAATTTGGAGTCACAGATGAATTCAGATACAGAAAAGCAGAACTGTAGCCAAAGGTGTGACAGATCTGAAGAAACAGACTCAGATCCAAAAGGGAACGCTGCTGACAAAAGCAGGACAGAGCATTTGTCTGAAGATCCTGATGTGGAGGGCAGCAAAAGCAGTGCTGCTGAGGAAGGTGTTTCTGTGAGGGCTGAAGAAGGAATGTGCTCCCAGCATGAAGGGGAAGAGCTGAAGAGGAGCAGTTTGGGTGGAGCAGAGGATTCAGAGCCTCCCTCCAAGGATGCATTGCACTCCAAAATCAAGCATAGGCTGGCCCAGCTCCACACAGCAACAGATCTGAACTTCACATCAGGGCTGGCTGCACAAGCTGCTGCCAGATCTTTCACTTTTACTACAATGCAAGAAGAGACTTTTGGAGATGAGGAGGAGGAGGAGGAGCAGTGTGAAGACCATGTGGAGGACTGTGAGAATGAAGCTGGAGGCTCTGAAAGTGATGGGAAATGCTAAGTCTGAGATGAATTTTGTTAGACCAACAGCAGGCTATTTGATGGAAAAAAACTGAGGTGAGGGTGCAAAGACTAAAACTGGATGGAGAAAAAGGAGAGCTCAGTGTAAAGCAGCTGTAAGTCTGAGTCACTAAACAGGCCTTGTGGATGTGTGGAAGGTGTGCAGGTAAGAGAAGCTTAAGGCTGCCTTCAGGAAGTTGGCTGTTGCCTTTTTAAGATCCTAGTGGTGGGGTTTGCAATTTGTGGTTTCTACTTTATTTATTTCCATTAATATCTCTTGTGGTGATAATTTGTTTTGTCTACAAAGAAAGAAAAGAGTATCTGGAGTTACAAGACTCCTTTTTATTTTTTTGTTCTCTGGTTCTGTTGTCATGGGACCAATGATTGTTCCAACCAAAAAAAACCCAGCCAGGCCATTTCTTGTGAAGGAACCTGAGCTGTTCCTGTGCTCCTCGCCACCAATTCTTGATTCATTTTTGTGCCTGCAGAGCGTTGGGCAAGCCAGGACAGGGGTTTGGTTTGTCATTCTGTGCCTAGTGACCTGGCTGTCAGCTGAAAAAGCAGAATTTGAAGTCAAAACATGAAAAAGTTAATAAATGTGTGCTGGGGTGGGGAGAGTAGTGTAAAGGGAGTCATGCTTCAGATTAAGGCTTCTTTACAAACTTAGGAAGGGTTAATAAATGCTAACACAGTTCATCTGCTCCAACCTCCCCACCATGCCCAGGGATGCCTCCCATCTAGACTCAGCTGCTCAAGGCTTCATCAAACCTAGCCTGCAACACCCCCAGGCAGGACGCAGCCACAGCCTCCCTGGGCAGCCTGTGCTCATGGTACCACCTCTCTCCCCCTGCAGAACTTCTTCCTCAGCTCCAGTCTCACCCTGCTTTGCCTCAGCTCCAAACCATTCCCCCTTGGCCTGTCTCTAGACCCCCTCAGCACAAGTCCCTCTGCAGCCTTCCTGCAGGATCCCTTCAGCTCTTGGCAAGCAGCTCTGAGGTCCCCTGGAGCCTTCTCTTCTCTCTAGACTGCTCACCCTCATCTCCCTCAGCCTGTGCTCACAGCAGAACTGCTCTGGCCCTTGGCTCATCTTTGTGGCCTCCTCTGGACTCTTGCCACCACTCTGTTTCAGCAGAGCCAAAGGACACAATCCCCTCTCTTGCCCTGCTGCCCATGCTCCTCTGGCTGCAGCCCAGCACACAGCTGCCTGCTGGGCTGCATGAGGGCACTGCTGGCTCCTGGGGAGCTGCTCAGCTGCTGCTGCTGCTGCTGCTCTCAACCCCCAAATCTGTTTCTTCAGAGCTGCTCTCAACCCCCTCTTCACCTGGCTCAGTGCCTGGGATTGGCCTGACCCAGGTGCAGAACCTTGCACTTTCAGATCAGGTCAGGGATCAAACCGAGGGCTTGTGTGGCAAGTTTGTAAGAAGCTTGGAACTTGTCCCTTCCATCCCAGTGCATTCAGTGGCTCTGGGAATGCTGGGGTTTACTGCAGCCAAGGCAGATCAGGCTCGGGTGCAGCAGCTCAAGGGGGCACCACCCCTCTGGTGGGTGTTGGCTTTCAGAAGTAACTCTGCCTTACCAGACACCAGCTGTGTTTTACAGGTACCTGCAGTTCTGCTAGCAGGTCCCACAGGAAGTGTCATTAGTGGACTTAATTTGTGCTGAAATCTTCATATTTAAAGACAGCTTCCTGACCTCCTCCAGCTGCATGGTGAAGAGCTGAGAACAAACTGACAGGGAGTGCCCAGAGCTTCCCCTGGCAGCGTGCTGCAGCCTCCTGCTGCTCTGCAGGGGATCCTTGCTCCTTAAGCTGCTGAAAATGCCAAATTCTGGCTTTAGGGTCATTTTTTACTGATGTTGAAGAGATTTGCCCTCCTTTATTCCAGCTGACAGAGCTCTGTCAGATGTCTGAGGGCAGTCTAAAATGGAAGGAGCTGGCACTCCAGGCACTGAGGAGGATGATACTTTCTCTTGATAGAGAACTGATTACTCCTCTGATTTTCAATCAAAAGGGCAATAATGTGTGCAGCCCTCAGTGGTTTCAGGTAGGGCCCATCTCAGTGTGACCAGGA
The DNA here is from genome assembly GCA_013399775.1 of Semnornis frantzii. Classification (NCBI taxonomy): domain Eukaryota; kingdom Metazoa; phylum Chordata; class Aves; order Piciformes; family Ramphastidae; genus Semnornis; species Semnornis frantzii. The sequence goes on from VWYK01102946.1 coordinate 7,353, forward strand.
AGGACTCTCCAGTCCTTTCTCTGCAGTGGTTCTCTCACCTTGAGTCAGGTGGGTGTATGGGACTCTGCTGGGTGCTGTGTTCCCACCCTCCCCAGTGGAAGCACTTCCACGCTTCCCAGGTCAGACTTCATGTGGGGCTGAAGTCCCCAAAGAGGTCCTCTTTTGTCCCAGCATTGGGCGTTTGGAAGGTGAATGAGTCTCTGAATGCAGGGGGGGGTGGCTGACTGCCTGCAGGATGGCAGGACAGGAGGTATTCAAGAAACATGTGGGTATGGTACCTGGGGCCATGGCTTAGAGGACATGGTGCTGCTGGGTGCAAGGTTGGGCTGGGTGATCTTAGAGGGCTTGGCCAGCCCAATCACTCCTATGATTCTGTGATTCTACTTTGTGCTTTTCAAAGGAGGTCCATTACTAAATAAAGAGGAAAGTCAGGGCTTAGTAACTTCAGGAGTCAGACATCTGACCTCAGGAGTCAGACATGTGACCTCAGGAGAAGCACCACAGGTCAGAGCTGTTTAGAGTGCCTGGTCTTTGTGTTTCCACTATAACTAATGGGCTCGAAACATACTCTGGGATAAAAGCCAGGCATGGATGAATTGTCCTCCAGGTCTTTCATCCAGGGCCACAGATGCTCTAAACAAGATCCTGCTGGCTGTTGCTGCACTGCTCAGTCTGATGTTGTCCTCAAAGCTTTTCATGTCCCCCGTGAGTGCTCACAGGCAGTCTGCATGCACCTGAGTGCCAGGAGGCAGCCAGGCTTGAGGAGATCCTGGAGCACTGCTGAGTGAAGCCTCCACAGAAGCAAGATGTCTCTCAAGTGTGTTGGGTATAGTGTCTCTCTTGCTCTGTTGCCACATCCATGCCACCTGCAATCCCCCTCAGAAACTGTCCCCTTCTCAGCTTTTCATGGCCACCCAAAGCAGCTGTGGAGGGGCTTTCTCCTTTGGTTCTCAGCCAGGTTACTTTCCTGTACTGCCTCAGGTAATGAATGTCCAGCAGAAGCTGGGGCATTGTAGCCAGGCTGCAGAAGGCAGGGCCAAGGCACTCAGGGACTGGAGAAGCTCCTCTGGTTTGACTCCTTCTGGGAAGGGTTCCACTGAGGTGAGTGATAATGGAGGTTCTGAGCCAGGCTCCATGACTCACAGAATCACAGAGTGGCAGGGCTTGGAAGGGACCTCTGGAGATCATCCAGTCCAACCCCCTCCCAAGGCAGGGTCATCTAGAGAAGGTCACACAGGAATGTGTCCAGGTGGGGTTTGAATGTCTCCAGAGGAGACTACCACCAGTCTGGGCTGCCTGCTCCAGCGCTCCCTTACCATTAAAGAAGTTCCTTCAGGTTTTGCTGGGCCTGTTCTTCCCTCCAGTGCTGCCTCTCTGCTCTCTTAGAAGTCTTCAGCTTTCCTGCAGCATTCTGCAGCCACCTGCTTAGGAACTTGGTCACTTTTTCCCTTCACTTCTGAATGTGTTGTCTCCATGAAATTCCAAGGGCTGGCAACCTGTCTGCCCTGGCTTTTCTTCCAGGGACCTCTGACCTACCTTTCAGCCTGGCCCTCCTGTTCCTTCCTGGATCTCACAACATTCACTTTCCTTGTTGATGCTGGGATGGACATGTTTCCTCAGGGGCTGATCCTTGAACACAGGTTGCTTCTCACCTCACCTACTCTTTCCAGTAGGAGGGTGGCTCAGCTGTGGCTGAGTCTGCATCCCCCTGAACAAGCTTCTTTCTTGCTGCAGCAGGGGCTGAGAACTTGGTCTCCAGGTGCTGTGCCAAGGTGCAATTGGCTCCACAGCTGCCCAGCCTTGAGCTGTGAGAGCTCAGGGCTCTAGGTTGTGCTTCACCCTTTCCTGCTGTCACAGAGCTGTGTTTGCAGAGCACAGCTGCTGCTTAGTGCCCTGAGCTGAACCTTTCTGACCCAGTGAACAGCACTGATGCCTTGTTTCTTAACTTCCCTTGGGGGCTTTGTAGGAGTTTTTTTCTCTCCATACACACCCAGAGGTGCTCTCTGTACTCCGGGTGGCTGCTGCCACGTGTCACACTGACAGGCCTGTCTGGCACCTACTCAGAAGGTAAACAGAAATGGCAGTCCTGCTACCTGTCGGCACCAGGCCTGAGCTCTCTTGTGGCCAGCAGGGTGTGGGGGCAGTGCCCCATGCTTTTACCCCTTGCATTAGAAGGCTTTGTCATCCTGTTTTCTGCTGCTAAGGCTTTGCAGCCGAGCCACTGTGGGTGCCTGCGTGCCCATCTGCCTTGTCTCCAACACCAACACAGCTTCCCAGCATTTCCTGCCTGCTGCAGGCTGAGCAGTTCCCAAACCAGGCCCTAAGGGCAGCACAGACTGCCAAGGAAACCACAGGGAAGGGAAGCAGAAAACTCTTGATAAGCTGCTGTGTAATTGGGTAACAAATGAGAGCTAAAATAGAAGAGGAAATGTTTAAAAGAACAAACTGCAGCAAGGACCTTCTGGCAGGGCTGCAGAGGGAAGTCACATGTGGCACACTCTGAAGTCCACAGCTTCTCTGCAGTGTGGAGACAGGAAGCCTTCAGCAGACTGCTGGTGTTCAGCAGCTCCTAACGACCCCGCTTTGTCTGCTCTTTGTTTCCAGAGCCTTGGTCTTGCTGTGCTGGAGCAGCAAGCTGTGTGTGGAGCAGGCTCTGGGGCTCCTGCCTCCAGCTGCACTTAAACTCCCACGTGGGCTGGCTCCACTGGAGCTGCTTCTGCACCTCTGCTGCCAGTTGCTGATACTGCTTTGAAGCAGGCATGAAGCCTGGTGGCTGGCTGTGGAAGCTCCACCAACTAAGTTCTGGGTTGGATGGAGGCAGTGGCAGGAGGACAGAGCTGAGTCCTGCCTTTCCTTTGTGATATTTTCCCAAACTCTTTTGTCTCTTTGTTTCTTACCAAGTGCCATGGCCACAGGTTTCTTGATCCCCTCCAGGGATGGGGACTTCCCCTCCCTGGGCAGCCTCTTCCAATCCCTGACCACTCTTGCAGCAAAGAAATTGTTCTTAATATCCAGCCTAAGCCTCCCCTGGTGCAATTTGAGGCCATTTCCTCCTGTCCTGTCTCTAGTTACCTGGGAGAAGAGGCCAGCCCCCACCTCAGTGCAGCCCTCTGGCAGGCAGTCCCTTGCAGCATCCCTTGGCTGGCTGGGCACAGTGCTCAGCTGGGAGCCTAGTAGCAGGTAGGTCTTTAACCTGACAACTGGCAGATGTCTTCTGCTTGTCTAGTTGTGTGACTCCTAAGAAAAAGACTTTGTCTGTACACTTTGCAAGTGCCAAAGCAGAGGCAGCAGCACAGAGTGGCTGCTTTTGTCTGCAGCTTGGGGGCTTCCTTGGAATGCTCAGGCTGTTACCAGGACAGAGGCTGCGTCCTGCTGATGGCAAGAGCCATGGCTGGTGCGCTCCTTGCTGTCAGCACTCCCTCTGTGGGATTTCAAGGCTGTGGAGCACTCCCTTAGGTGTGACTCACCTAACTGGGATCTCCAGGAAGGAAAGCTGAGATGAGTGAGGGAGAAAGGCCCTGCTGTGCTGCTGGGAGGCAGGGGGAAGTCTGCTGAGGCAGGAACATTGAATCTCTTGGCCTGACCGGTGCCTGATTTGCAGTACCAGAGGCCTTGCTGACCCTTTGCTGCTTCCAGTTTGGTTTGTTTTCATGTGGAATACTGAACAGACCCAGTTGCTCCTGCTAGAAGAAGCCTGCCCACCAAGAGGGGTCTGTGATGCTTTCCTTTGCTTGGAGGTGCTTTGAGTGCTGAACTGCCTGGGGGTGTTCTCCAGGTGCAGACATGCTGCAGGACTTGGCACTGCCACTTGAGACTTTTCTCTGTAGAACTAGACCTTTCCTATACTGCCAAGAATGTACAGATCTATCTGAAGACTTAAGATTGTATCTTTTTGAGCAAGCCTCTTTCTTCGGCCATCCGAGACCTTCTCCCTGTTTCTCAACTTCTCTGCTGATTTATTAGACACTTGTGGTAAATGTGTACCTCTTTGTACCAGCTGTGTTGCTGTACTTCTCCCTCCCTCCCTCATTAAAACCTGTTCTTCTCACCTCTCTGCTGTGCTGCTTCATATTGGGAATGCTCATCCCACACTGGGGGATGTGGGCTGGTGGTGTGGAGCTGCCTGGGCTGGAGCCAGACCAGTCCTAACGAGCCAAGCACTGAGACTCCTCTGTTCTCCTCACCCCAGCCTGTGTCCAGTTGGACTGCATTAGGCTTTCCTGGGCTAGTTTTGCAACTCAGTTCATGCTTTTGTAAGATCCTGGAATTCCTTGGATTGGAAAAGCCCTACAAGATCATCTAATCAAACATCAGCCCAAGCCCACCATGGCCCCAAGTCTCTTGAACACCTCCAGGGCTGGGGACTCCACTACCTCCCTGGGCAGCCTGTGCCAGTCCCTGACCACTCTTGCAGCAAAGACATTTTTCCTCATCTCCAGCCTCACCTTCCTGCTGGCTCATCTTCAGCTGCTGTCACCCAGTGGCCCCAGGGCCTTTTCTGCTGGGCAGGTTCCAGCCTCTCTGCCCCCAGCTTGGAGCATTCCTGGGGTTGTTGTGACCCCAGTGCAGCACCAGCACTTGGCCTCGTTAAACCTCACCCCACAGGCCTCTGCCCATGGCTGCAGCCTGGCCAGGTCTCTGCAGAGCCTTGCTGCCCTCCAGCAGATCCACACTGCCACCCAGCTTGGTGCCATCTGCAGACTGGCTGAAGGAGCCTGGATCCCCTCACCCACATCACTGATGAAGATGTTAAACAGACCTGGCCCAGCACCGAGCCCTAGGGAGCACCCCTGGTGCCTGGCAGCCAACTGGAGTCATCTTCACTGCTCAGCACGCTTTGGGCCTGGCCAGCAGCCAGTTCTGCCCCCAGGGATTTGTGCCCTTCATCTGAGACAGCAGCAGCTCTGCAGCAGCCTGCTTGGAGCAAGACTTGGCCGTGATGGGACACAAAGGGTGAGATCTGAGGGGGGTGTGTGGAGAGTTGGGATCCAGTGAGGATTTGCAGTGACAAGGACAGGCAGTACAGACACTTTTGTGCTCTTTCCCCTTTCTGTCTTGGTTTCTGCTCTGGAAACTCCACCGAGAGGGCTGGCTGCTGCAGCAAATGCACCCCAGGAGCATTCTCAGTGTGCAGCTGGGGAATGTTGGACTATCTTGTGCTGTCTCTCCAGCTGACGCTTCTAAGGTTTGCCTGCAACTGTTCACTAAGTGAAGAAGCAGCTGCCAGCAGACACCTGGCTGAAGGAATTGCTCCTTTCTTTGAGAGTAGCTTCCAGTGGCCAGTGCCAGAATGCAAACAGCAAAGTGCCCTTGTGGGTGATGCTGCTCCAGCTCCCTCCCTCTGGGTGCTGCTTTCCTGCTGAGACAACCTTTCCCTCACCTCTTCTGACATGCCTGACTCTCAGCTTTCCCATTCTCATTTTGCTTTCTTCTCCATGCTTGCACAGATCTTTCTCCCCTTGCTTTTTACTTTTCTCATGACCAGTGCCTCATCTTGCTTCTCATAGCTCCCCCTTTTCCCTGTCACCTTTCTGGCCTGGCCCCAGCCTCTCCTGCTGCATTCTCCCTCACTCCCTCTGTTCTTTCCTTTTCTACAGTGCCAGCAGAAGGAGCAAGAGAAGCAGCTGCCAGCCACATCCAGCCCAGCTTGCTGCCTCTGCTCCGTGTGCCAGGGATCTGTGCCTTGGTTTGGGCACCACTCCCTGGGCAGTTCTGCCCTTCGGGTTCCTCACACAGCTGACCTGACTTAGCTTCTTCTTGCTGCTGCTTCATTGTGCAATGTCAGAGCCTTTCCCTGCCTTCTCGATGTGGCAGCCGCATGCACGGATCCTCTCACTTGGGTTTTGTTTCACCACTGGCACTGCTGGAGTTTGTTCCAGCCTTGTTAGTTCATCCAGAGCTCTGTTTCCTTGTGGCTGACGATGAGAAGGCAGCTGGGCAAGGAAGCTTTTGGCACTGCAGGGTGCTTCGAACAGGCACTGCTCTGCCACATCTGCTCTGTGACTGCAGACTGTTGATAAACCCAGCCCAGGTGTGGTCTGCCACAGGAGCACAATGCACTGAAGCTGTCAGGTGAGTCCTGCTCCAGCAGCCACCTCTGCTGCCCTGCCCATGACAATTCACCTGCTTGGTTCTCTGCTGTTGGCACATGGAGGAATTTCATTGTTCCTTCAACCACCAGCAACCCATTTGTGCCTTGAGGTGTAAGACTGAAGTATGCCTGAAGCTTTGCCTGCATAGCACAAAAATGTCACCACCAAAGCTTCCCAGTGCTCTTCAGGTCCCTCTCACTATGGCCTTCTGCAGCATGTGACTCCTACAGGCTTCCATTTTGTGGCATGAGGAAGACTTTTATCCTCTACAAGGTACCTGTGTGGCTTGGGTCACTGCTGAGCCACCAGGGTTTGATGGCATCAGGAGGTTCCTTGGCAAGCAGCTCTGGGGATCAGCTTTTCTCAGCAGGTATAAACTGCCCTAGCAAAGCTCTCTTACCCCCGCTGGGATCAGCTTAGTCCAGAGTGTTTTAAAATCCAAAGCTTGAGCAAAAGCCAAGAGATGAACTTGGAGTGGGGCATCTTGGAGGGGTGGGAGGTTTTGCCTCCTTCCAGAGCTAAACATACTCCTGGCAAAGAGCCTCAGACTGAAATTCTTGAGGGAATCACAATAAGCAAGCCAGGGCAAAGAGGGATGGGAATTTTTTTTCTCACTGACTAATTCTTCCACATAAAAAAATGTGAAGGGTCAAAGCTGAACTTTAATACTCATGAAACCCTGAACTTCAAAACAGTAACACATCAGAGCATTGGAAAAGAGGCAAAACATAAATGGTTTATTACTGGCAGCAGCAGGCTGGGCTTGCAAGCACATTCATCTCTGTCCTGCTTGCTTTTAACCTCTGGGAGAAGAAGACTCTTGGTATCCCAAGATACCAAACACAGCCACGAAGTGGCTTGGGAGTTCAGCCCATCCTCTTCCCCTCATCTGCCCCTCTGCATCTGTCCAGCTGGCTGAAGGGGTCAACTGGGGCTGCCTCCAAGTTATCCCAAGCTCTCTTTGACTCAGTGCCTCTTGAGGCTGATTTCCTTTGTCCTCTCTCTAGGAATATTCCCTGCAGATTAGCAAGCTTCACATGTTCCAAACAGAGACAAATCCTGTGGATTCAGACTGCCCCTTAGAGAAGCAGCTTGACAAATGCTTTGTACACTGCAGCTGTGATCACTCCATGCTCTTTTCATCTGGAAAATATGGTTCTGGAAAAGAAGGTTCTGCTGAAGTTCCTTTGAATTTAACCATCAGAATTCAAATGCATCTGATGGAGACTTTGTTACCTGCTCAGGCTCTGCAGTGCCTCCCTCCTGGAGCTGAAGGCACAGACAGGTTGAGCGAGCTGTCCTTGGCATGTTGCAGATCATCTCTGATGGTGCTGGCATACAACTTATTGTAGGATCACAGAATTTGTTGGGTTGGAAAAGCTCTCTAGGGTCATCCAATCCAACCAGCAACCCAGCACCACCATGGCCACCAAACCACAGCCCCAAGTGTCATGGCCACACCTTTCTGGAACAGTTCCAGGGGTGGGGACTCCACCACCTCCCTGGACAGCCTGTGCCAATCCCTGACCACTCTTGCAGCAAAGACATTTATCCCTCATCTCCAACCTAACCCTCCCCTGGCACAATTTCAGGCCAGTTCCTCTCCTTCTATCACCTGAGCCTAGGGAGCAGAGCCCAACCCCCGCCTCACTGCAGCCTCCTATCAAGGAGCTGTAGAAATCAATGAGGTCTCTCTCAGCCTCCTCCAGGCTAGCCACCCCCAGCTCCCTCAGCTGCTCCTCCCCAGCCCTGTTCAGACCCTTCCCCAGCTTTGTTGCCCTTCTCTGGACCTGCTCCACCTCCTCAGTGTCCTTGGAGTGGGGGCCCAGAACTGAGCCCAGTACTGAAGGTGCAGCCTCACCAGTGCTCAGTACAGAGGCACTTCACTCAGCACAATCAGCACTCTGGGCCCTGCAACTGGGAGTTGTAAACTTGGACTCACCAAGGCTAACCAGGGGCACACAAAGTCTAACCTGGAAGCTCAAGCTCAGCAGTGCTGCAGTGGCCAAATCTGTATCAAGCAGCAAGAAGCTGCAGACAAGCCAAGGGAATGAGCACAGCTGCAGGAAGGAGCTGTGAGGGAAGGGTGCAGCACCTGTGCCTGCTGAGCACACAGACCTGAGGACCTGAGTGCTGGGAGGCAGAAGGGACTTAAAAATATGGCCTGCTCAGAAAGGAAGAGGACCAAGGGGCCATTTCCCATGGCTGTGATGGACAGAGCATGAAACAAGAGGCTTTAGCTGCAGTAAGGGCAATCAGGCAGGAGAAGCTGTCAAGCATTCAGGCAAGATTTGTGGGGGCATTGTGGCTGCTCTGTTGCTGAGCCCTTACTGGCAGCTGGATTCACCTCACCTGCAGCTGAACCCCACGGGAGCCAAACAGGCATTGCCAGTTTGGGATTGCTTTTCCCCACTCCCATTCTACATGGGAAGGAGCTGACTTGCACTCTGCTTCTCTCTGGGGGTTGTAAGACTTTCAACCCCCAGTTCAGCCTAGGGAGCTGTTCTGGAGATGGGTACAGCCCTGCCATGGTGCTGTTGGGTTGATGCTTGGACCTTAGAGGGCTTTTCCAACCCAAACAGTTCTCTGCTTCTGAATCATCCTCGGCTGCAGACATCAAACCATTTAATTTGTAAAGCTTCAATAAAGCAAAATATCTCTTGCTGTGCAGGGAAGGTCTCTCTCAAACCATGTAAAACCAGGCTAAAACACTTCCTTCCTTGTAGATGCTTCCTTCTTGAGGCAGATCACCAATTTCCTCTGGTCTTGGGGAATTTCCTCGGAGCATCAGGAAAAGAACTTCAAGATTAAGTCCTTCTAAGGAATCCGAAGGCTGCCCCCAGCAGGCCGAGGAGCACAGAGTCCAGCTTCAATTTCCTATCGAAAGAACTCCCCTGAAAGGAGCTAAGTAAAGACAAGGGCCTTTAGAGGGAATTTGTGGCTTCCAAGAAAGGGAATTCAGCTGGAGTTTGACTGAGGACATTAGGCCAGAAAGAGATGTTGTGGGATAGTAAACATTTGCTTTCGGACAGCTTTCCGTAGAGTCCTGAAGACGCCTGGAGGAAATGGTTGTACAGAACCAGTAGGAGGAGGTAGCCCCTCCCAGGGGCAATCGCTGTGTTCTGATCCTGGCACTCACTTCCTGCCCCTGCCCCCAGCTAAAGATCTTGAGGCAGGGCTTAGTTCCTGTGCCTGCAACCTGTGAGCCAGTTGGGCGTGAGGGGGCAGGAGGGAACCACAGCCTTTATTCTCTTTGCAAAGCCATTGTCTGTGCTGAGTTAACAACCCCAGCGACCCCCAGCACCAGCCACTCCTGCTGGTTCCTTTCCCAGAGGATTTTCCTTCCCTTTCGTTCCAAAGGAGATAGCTTTGGAAGGTTCCTTTCCTCCAAGCTGGGTGCAGAGTGGCCTGAGAGGAGCTCTGAAGAGCGAGCCCTGGGAGTGTTGGTTGCTGAGCGGCTCCTCCAGAGCCGTGCAGGCTTTTCCCCAGCCAAAGGCACTCACCTCCGACAGCTGCCAGCGCAGCTCACCCTCAGCAGTGTATCGAATTCCATGCTGGACACACTTGGGTTTGGCCTCCACAACATCCTGTGGCACAGACTTCCAGTTTGATGATGTGCTGTGAGGAAAATAACTTCCGCTTTCCAGTTTGCTGCTTCTTTCTTCACTGGTGCTTCCAGTTGAGCCTCCCTGCCTTCAAGACCAACCCTCCAGCCTTGCAAACTGCCCACGGGAGGGCTGGAGAGTCCTGGCGCTTCTCTTTGCTCTGTCCTATTTCTGTCAAGCGCTTTGCCACCCCAGAGGGGAGAAAACGTTCGTCATGGTGGCGGGAGAGCAGCAGCTGTGCAGCCAAGAATTCCACCTTGGCAAGTGCTGAGCGGTGCTCTGCACTGCTCAGCTACGTCAGACAGGCTGCTGCTGTCACCCAGCGGGCAGAGAGGCTGAGCGCAGGGAGGTGCCGCAGGGACCTGGCAGGGTTCTGGCTCACAGAAAACTGCCTGAACTGGGCAGCAGCTGAGGTGCTCTTTGGAAAGAGTTCTTCTAAAACCAGACACAGAACTTGCCTCCTCCTCTCCAGGCTATCCATCCCCACAACTCTCAGCCTTTCCTCACCACACAGATGTTCCAGTCCCTTCAGCATCCTGCTGGCCTCCCTTGGACTCTCTCCAGCAGAGCCCTGTCACATTTAAACTGGGGAGACCAAAACTGAACACCATACTCCAGATGTGGCCTCAGCAGGGTAGAGGGGCAGGAGAACCTCCCTAGCCCTGCTGGCCACACTTCTCTTGATGCACCCCAGGATGCCCTTGGCTCTCTTGGCCCCAAGAGCACTTTGCTGTCCCATGGAGAACTTCCTGTCTACCAGAACTCCAAGATCCTCCTCCATGGAGCTGCTTTCCAGCAGGGCAGACACTCACCTGTGCACGGTGTGGTTTCTCCCCAGGTGCAGGACCCTTCACTTACCCTCCTGAGGTTCCTCAGCCTGCCCAGGTCTCACTGAATGGCAGCACAGCCTCACAAGGTGTCCGCGTGGTGTCATCAGCAACCTTGGGCACACACAGCATCCTGCAGGCATCCTGCAGGCACAGCTGCTTCAAATAGGCTTCAAATCTTCCAAACTTGCTCTGCAGAATGGGTTTGCTGCAGTGATTTCCTTCTCCCTTCCGGGGTTTTTCAGGGGGTCAACTTTGACCATGGCATGCCTGTTCCCACTCCGGCCTCCTGCCTGCAGTCTCCAAGTGTCACAAATATTATTGTGCACATGGCAGAACTCCCAAAAGCTCTCAACAGACAGATCCAATTTTGGACTTGAAATGCTCCAGAGATGGAGCCCTGGCACTATGCTCATACATAAAGTAGCTTCCGGTTTCTCATTTCTTTCCTAAAGCCCTCATAGCAGCCTTCCAGTACCTGAACAGGGTGCAAGAGAGCTGGGGAGGGACTTGTGACAAGGGCTGGGAGTGACAGGACAAGGGGCAATGACTTTGAGCTGGGACAGGGGAGATTGAGACTGGAGATGAAGACATTCGTGACAGTGAGGGTGGGGAGACACTGGCACAGGTTGCCCAGGGAGGTTGTGGATGCCTCCTCCATGGAGCTGTTCAAGATCAGGCTGGATGAGGCCTTGAGCAACCTAGGCTGCTGGGAGGGGTCCCTGCCCATGGCAGGAGATTGGCACTGGCTGAGGTTTGAGGCCCCTTCCAGCCCAACCCATTCTAAAAGACCCAAGAATGCCAGTGAGGTGCTGCTGTTTCAGCCACACCGGGGGCATTGTTGATGAGCTCTTGGTGTGTGCTTGCTAGAGCTGGCTGCAGACTGTCACAGCACAGCTCAAATAAGGACAAGTCCACCAAGGGTCCGTTCTCACCCTTATTGTTTCTACCCCACCTGACTTCCCATGCCCTTGGTGAAGGTTCCTAACTGAGCTGCAGGCTGCAAACAGTCATCAGTGCAGGTCCTGTCTCCGCTCCCGAGGCTCTCTGCAGCAGGACCAGGACACTTCCTGTCTTTGCCCTTTTGTGTACCACAGCAGCAGGGCTACAGCTCAGGAGGTTTTCCAGTAACAGCACAATGCTGCAGTTTAAATAACACAGGGAGAATTTTTTCCTTCAAAGGGAATTGTTACAAGTGTAAACAAAGGGATCCAGTTCCAGGACTGTTTCTGGTCCCAAGCTGCCCTTTCCTGTTCAACCTAAGCAGAGCATTAGCCTGAACCCCCCAGGTGCCAGTGTGGTGTGACTCTGCTGGCAGGAGTGCAAGCTGTGGCCTTGAGCAGCTGATTGCCTGCCTTAGGTAAGCCACCAGAACCAGACAGTGACAGACAACAGGTTCCTGACACAATCCTAACAGCTACCAGAAGAGGATTTTTCAGAATGAAACGGGTCACGGAGGAAAATGTCACAGCTCCTGGCCTGCTGCCTAGGCTGGGAGACCACCTGCAGAGTTCCACGGGAGACAGAAGAGAGAGCAAGGCAGCACAGCAAACAGGTAACTTAGAAGAGGAAAACTATTTCAAGCATCAAACTTGATGTCTTGGAGTCTGTCAAATCTTTGTCCATCCAGCTTGGCAAAAGAGTGGAACAAACTCTTTGGTTCAAAGTCAAAGTCGTGTTCAGTTGTGTGGAAGGAGATGACCACAGGCTGGGAACTCAGGTGAGGCTCTGCCAGGGGCCAGCGTAAGCCAAGGTGGTGGCGATGCAGCTGCAGTGGAAAAGAGAGAAAATCAGGTCAGAGACCTGAGAGCCCCAAAGGTGCCAGCTTGGATGTGTGGAGGAGCCTGTGCTGCTGGGGTCAGTGCTGCACACAAGGTGTCCGGCGCAGCCTCGCAGATCCTGCAGGCTAAACCATTACAAACCCCATGCCCATTGGCGATACTTGGCCTAGAGGTCAGTGCTCCCAGAAACGGACTCATCAGGTACAATCATGAAGAGCTAAGATGTTGGCTGATGCCTGTACACAGAGGCAACAAATTATTCACACAATCAGAGAGCTGTTCTGGTCAGAAAAGCCCTCCAAGATCATCAGGTCCAACCACCAGCCCAACACCACCATGGAGCCCCTAACGACTCTTTTCAATGCTCAAATACTGTAAGTCCCAAGGGAGGAAATGGCAAAGTGCAGTGTGTTGCCATGGCAGTGAGCCATTGGCAGTGACATTCTGCTGTCACCCGAGCATTGCCTACTGCAGTGTGCAGAGCAAGACAGGAAGTGACAGCCTCACAATTCCTGACATTACAAAGGATTATCTATTTAGATTCATGGATTCGTGGAATGGTTGGGTTGGAAGGAACCTTAAAGCTCATCCAGTTCCAACCCCACCAGGCTGCTCAAGGCCCTGTCCCACCTTGATCCCCTCACCTTGATTAAGCAGCCATCGTGGCAGTGCCACACAATTCCTTCCGCTTTCCCCTCGCTGCAGCCCTCGAACCAAGAGAGCATGGCATTGTGTCCCAGAGCAGGGGGGTTCTGGATTTCAAAAGCTCCATGTGGCACAAGAAGGTGAACTGGCTGCTTCTTGCTTCCCAAGCCTGTGTTAAAAGAGACAAACAAACACCTTCCTGCTAGCTGTGTGTGAGAGCTCAGATTGCCCTCACCTTTGCTATCTTGGCTCTCTTCAGAGCACTCCACAAAGGCAGGTTGCTATGAGACACTACAGCTGAGTCCTGGCTTGGAGAGAGAGACTGGTTAAGCAGGCTGATTATCAGCTGCCTCCTCCTCCTCCTCCAGCTTTGCTTCTACCAAATCAACAGCACACAGGTTTATAGGACAGCACCTCAGAACCTCTGCTCAGCTCACGCAATGGGTTGGGTTGGAAGAGACTTTGAAGGTCATCCAGTGCCAACCCCCTCATACCTAATGGTGCTTTTGTTCTAAGGCTTTTAAAGGGAGAAGCTACAACTAAAATTCAGCTTAAATTACCTTTCCTTTAAAAATATTCATCATTGAAGGACTGGAACTTAGGAGTAACTCTGTGAGCTCACACCAGGATGGCTGAATAAAACATTTTACTTTAATAGTCAGCATCAGAAGAGTAAGTGAAAAAAAAAAAAAAAAAAAAGAGGAAGTCCTAAGGAATCTGAGGGGGAAAGAGGTCTGATGGACAGAAATAGTCTCAATGAGTCAGCTCCCTGAGGTGCCTTGGGGTGAGTGCTCTCTGAGGCTGCCCTTTCTCTCCTCTCCAGATTCACACTCCTGCCTCAGAAACTTGGGCTGAGGTGGGGCAGTGCAGAGCGTTCGCTCCCTGAGCAGAAGCCTTTGGGAGCTGCCCACGCATGCTCACCGTATGGATTGGCATTGATGTTGGTCCCAATCAGCTCCAGGGTCTGCTCCAGCAGCTCTGCTAGGGGCACAGGGCTGATCTCCAGCAGGCCTGGCTCCGCATGGTGCCTCAGCACCAGAGCCACTCCAGCCTCGTAGCTGACGGCAGCGCAGTGCCAGCGGTGCTGCTTGCTGTGCTTCTCCACGGGCACCCAGCCTAGGACAGGACACCGCAGTGACCCAGGCAGCTGCAGCTGGCAGATGCCTGCTGCCACTGCACAGGCACTGGAAGCCCTGCAGCCACAAACAGCAAGGAGAACAGTGTGTGCTATGGCAGAGACGAACCCAACCTTCCCCAACTCCAGCTGCAGGGCTGCAGGGCTGCCGGCGCAGGCGCAGCCGCATTGCTGGACAGGAGAGCAAAGCCTCTGCACAGGCAGGCAGTGAAGGACAGGCCGAGTGCTTTCTGGAGAGGTTAGCTGCTGCTGCCAGCTCTTGAACCAAATTCAGGTCATGTCAGCAATGGAGGCCCCTTGCTCCCACCTCACCATGGGTACCTGGCATGTGGCCGTTTTCATCAGGCAAAGGCTTGCCGTTAGAGAACTCAATGTCCTTGGCTGGGATCCAGGTGTCTGGAACAGGCTTGAAATCCTCTTCAACATTCCAAACGAATTCTGGACACAGAAAGGAGGTGTTCAGGTAGTGGCAGATGGAGGCCATCTTACCCCTTCACTGTCTTTCAATGCAAGGATTCAAACACCAGCCTGGCTTAACAAGCGACCCTCCCTAGTGGTGTTCAAGGTCATCCTGGATGCAGGCAGGGCAGTGGGAACTGCATGATCTTCAAGGTCTCTTTCAACCTTGCCATATGCCAAGTTGCAATTCCATCAGGCCCCAAGGACTTCTGAACACTCAGCTAGTCCCTTAGAATTTCAGCATCCATAGATGGAAGTCCCTATTCCCACCACTGCCTTATCTGCTGTAGGCCTTTACCGAATCAATTCTAGTTCCAAGTTCTCTCAAAGGTTAAGAGTGACATTACAAAAACTGGAGCAGCAGGCTGAGGGACCTGGGGTGGAGAAGAGGAGGCTGAGGGGAGGCCTCATTGCTCTCCACAGCTCCCTGAGAGGAGGCTTCAGTGAGGTGGGGGTTGGGCTCTTCTGCCAAGGATCAGGTGATAGAAGAAATGCCCTGAAATTGTGCCAGGGTTAGGTTGGAAATGAGGGAAAATGTCTTTGCTGCAAGAGTGGTCAGGGATTGGAACAGGCTGCCTAGGGAGGTGGTGGAGTCCCCATCTCTGGCGGTGTTCCAAGAAGGTGTGGCCATGGGGCACCTGGGGACACGGTTTGGGGGCCGTGGTGGTGCTAGGTTGATGGTTGGACTGGATAATCTCAGAGGCCTTTTCCAGCCCAAACCCAAATTTTGTGATTCTGTGCTCACTGACACCTCCTGTGCCAGGCTGCAGGTGTTCACCGGCTGGGTCTCTCCAGAGCTCCAGCACAGGAGGGAAGCCCTCACTGACCTCTGCAGTCATCCAGCGCATACAAGGAGCGTTTGAACCTCTTCTCAGCCTGCTTCGTGGGTCTCCGGTCCAGCCTGGCCCACAGCCAGGGCTTCCCTGCAGCATGCAGAGGAAAAGCAGCAGGTCACTGAGCAATCACAGCCTGCAGCCTGCCACAGCTAACTACGGGAGAGGCAAGACAGGAATCCTCATCTGCCTCTGGAGGAAGCTCTATCCAGAGATACCTTCTCAATTTAGCAATCATTCTCTGTTTGCAACCTCCTGCCTGCTGGAACACAAAGGTTCTTACAATTTCTGGTCAAGGTAAGAAACCAAGTGGTGCAGTGAACCACAGCTTTCTCCTTCTGACCCCCATACTTCTGATTCTTCCCAAGGAAATTAAACACCTTTTACTATACAGATTCTAGCATGCAGAGCAGCCTCAGTAATGAGAAATGTTTAAGCTGGTTAATTCCTTAATTGGCGTGCTCACTTAAACCCTTCCCATGGCGGGGGGGGCAGGAACTAGATGCTCTTCAAGGTTCCTTCCATCCCAAACCATTGTTTGGTTCTATGAGCTGAGCAGAAGGAGGAAGCAGCCAATTGTATCAATTCCTATCTCCTGTTTATGGGATGGAAGTGAGGCTACATGAGGATGAGACCTGTGATGCTATGGTAACTATTTGTGCTCAAAATGTTTCATGAGAGTTGAATCCGTCCAACAAATCACCCAACAAAAGTGATAATTGTGTAAAAGAAGCTTCTGGTCAGCAATGGAAATCTGCAGAGGGATCATCTTCTCATTACCTTTATAGGTAGTGACGTAGCAGCAGGTCCCATCCACCTTTTCAGTAGGAATGGCACTGGACAGATCTGCTTCTAAAGCTGTTCCGCTGAGAGTCTCAGTTGCCAAAACTTTAAATGGCTGAAAAGAAGACAATTATTGTAACCCCTCAGCATGGCTTTGTCACTGCCTTGTTCTCAGATGGCCTCTCTAAGTCTGTCATTGCACATTATATTTCTGGCTTGCAGTACTTCCTTGCTTCAGGATGGGACAGGTTGGGAAATGCTCTACAACAAAGGCAACCTTTAGCAACCTCCCTGCTTCTTTTCCATTCCTGATGAAGCCAGAGGTGACTTTGCCTTCCATTTAAACAGTGCAAATGAACAGAGAGGGTTCCAGTCCAATGCTATGAGACTTTATGGTGTCTACCTGTATTGGAAATAGAAATTCATAATTTAGATTGGTTGGTCTTGATGACCTTAAAGGTCTTTTCCAACCAAAATAATTCTGTGATCACGAGCAGCTGGGAGTCAGAAGTACCATGTAAGTGCAACACTTCCACCATTGGATGCCACCAATGCGAGCT
Organism: Semnornis frantzii; assembly: GCA_013399775.1. NCBI lineage: Eukaryota > Metazoa > Chordata > Aves > Piciformes > Ramphastidae > Semnornis > Semnornis frantzii. The sequence goes on from VWYK01102946.1 coordinate 24,073, forward strand.
GGCAAAAGCACGCTGGTGTTAAGTACTTAGCGCTGCCAACTAAGCACTTTTACACGTACAACCACCAGAGAAATGAATGACCTGGAGGTTCTGAAACACATACCTGGCCACAGCTAGCCCAAACCCTCTAGGAGGGCTTCTACAGGGCTCCTCTATCAGTTTCACTGCAAAAACCTCGTCAGCTCTTTGGATTTGAATAGTTTCCTGTGTCACCATTGCCTCTCCTCTCTCGCTCCTGGCAACTCTGACTTTGAGATGGTCACTGTCCCTTTCTGCTAGCAAAACACAAAGCAAGTCCTTGTCTTGCACAAGTCTCTGAAGAGAATTCCGAATTGATGAAGTGAGGACCTTCTGCATGCTTTCATTACAGTACATGGCTGGTTTAGCAATCATAATTAGCATACAGCTTAGAGATTATTTAATGAAGACTTAATGGTGGTTACAGGCAAAATGAAAGTTTCCAAGATAGGAAGAAAACATTCCCACTGGTTTCCCCACCACCATCCTCTCAATTATCTTGCCTGCACTTTGGAAAACAAACAAAAATACAGTGCATGTCACTTCCAAATCTAATCCTCTGTCTGCTTTCTCTAGATGAAGAAACAGCAATGGGGGCAGGTATCCTATGTGACCATCACCAAGGCTGTGTTGGTACCCAGAACTGAACAATGAAGTTACGGACATCCCGGTGCTAAGTCCAGCTCCTCCATCCAGATGTCAAAGACCAACAGGGGGAAGTCAGATGGATTTCAACTCACTGCGCAGCTGACAGACAGCAGTAGGTGCTGCTACTACAACTGAGAAACACCAGCTGGAGGTGCACAGCTGGACAGGTGAATGCCACCCCAAAATGGCCTAACAGCACCTTCTCTATCTCAGGAAGGCATAACTTTGATTAGCCTCCATTGTTTTCATCGTGGTAAGTATCCCACATGTTACCTACCGCCTTCAGTGGACTCTACTACCATAAGCATGACAATTAGGCTTAAGAAAAAAAGAAAAATGCAAGGTGATTTTTTTTTCCCTCACAAGTATCACAGGAGGATGCTCCCAGCCATGGTAGAGTAGCCTCATTCCTTTCCACGACTGTTCCAAACACTTAGAAAAAATCACGATCAGGGTAAACATCTTGATTCATTTGCCAGGAGAAGCACGGGACAGAACTGAAACGGCTCCTAAACAACCTTCCTGAATTTAAGAGGGGAATACTGTGGAAATGTTTACCATACACCTCAAGATCCGCAGCAAGACTTCTCTTCATTCGGCTGTCCCCCTCTTTACAGCCAGGCCAGGCCGGATCGCCGCTGCTGTCATCTCTGCTTCATCCTCCCTCTGGGCCCATCCCCGGCGCAGACAACTCCCTCCCTACCTCCCACCCAGGCCCGCAGCACCCGGGCACCTGGCGCTCCCGCTTAGCCGATGGTTCCTCCTTCACTTCGGTCACGAACAAACACGGAACCTTCCTCTGCACCGCGCCTCGCCGCTTCATGGCCGCGACCCGGCGCCGTTCCCATGCCCAGCCAAAACTGCGCCTGTGCGGCTGCCCCCGCTGGTACGACGGGAAGCGGCCGAAGGGGCCACGGGCAGAGACGTCACCGGAAGAGGAAGTAGCTGCTGGCGGCACAGGAAGTGCCGCTGGGCGCTGGTGGGCGGGCGCCGCGCGCGGCATTCGTGGGGACACCGCGCGCCGCACCCGTGAGGGCGCCGCGGGGCTTCCGGCGGGCAGCGACTCCTGCCGCTTCCCATCTCGTCCCGGCGCTGTTCTTCAGCGGACGTCATGGCTGCCGTGTCCCCAGCGTGTGGGGAGGCATCCCAGCGACCGATGTAACCTGTGTGTGCCCACGCACATCGCAGCTCCCTCCTTAGCTGCACGACACGAGAAAAATAAAACAAACAAAAAAAGGCATATAGATGAAAAATTGAATTAAAAACAAACGGTTGGAAAATGGAATTCAAGGCAGATTTAAAAAAAAAATAGAATTAAGGCCTGAGAGTTGACATAATGGCAGAAGGAGAAGGATCAACTAAAGGGAAATTAATTTATTACCAATGAAATCTGAGTAGAGGCGTCAGAAATAAAACCTGATATATAAGAAACAAAAGCACCTTTCCCCCTGCATTTCTTTCTGTGTTCAGCTCTATTGATTTTCCTCAGGCTCCCCAGGGGTGTGGAATGAGGGTTGTGGTTGTTTCACCACACGTTTGCCTCCAGTTCTCCTTCCTGCTGGTGCTGTTCCCCTGTGTCCTTCAAACACAGATTGCTCGAGCATGAGGCCTCCACAAGGTCACAAGTCCTGCCAGCAAACCTGCTCAAGTGTGGGCTTCTCCTTGTGGGCTCACAAGAAGTTTGCTCTCCTCAGAGCCACAGCTGCTCTCAGGGCACATCCACCTGCTCCAGCAGTGGCTTCTCCACAGGCTGCAGGTGGATATCTGCTTCCCCGTGGACTTCATGAGCTGCAGGAGAACAACCTGGCTCACCATGGTCTTCACCACTGCCAGAATCTCTGCTCCGACATCAGAAACACCTCCACTTCCTTCTTCACTGGCCTTCATGTCTGCAGGGCATCCCTCTCTGGCTGCTGTTGCCCAGCACTCTTTCCCATTTGTTGATGCAGTTATCACAGAGGTGCTACCACGTTCACTCATGGGCACAGCCTTGGCCAGTGGCAGGTCCATCTTGGAGCCACCCCAGTACCCTCCTTGCTATCAAAAGCTGTGTCAAACTCAATGCCAAATTAGCTCCTCCTGACCTCTAGGTGGAGGAGGTCCTCCTCGGTGCACCTCTAGGCACAGCTGTGTAGGTACTAAGAGTTCTTGTTTGCAAAGCCCTCCACAGCTTTCTTCCTGCGGTCTCCGAAGTCTTCTGATGTTTCAGTATTCATAGACCTCGTGTGCCTTCCTGCATTTCCTTCCCCACTGTGCCCCAGGCACTTGTAGGGCTGATGGAAACGTGGGAGATCTTTCACCTCATTTCTCTGCTTACAGCTCTCCGCAGTCCTCCTCACCTCGGTCCCAGTGAGCAGTTTCATTCTGTGCTTCCTGCAGCCATTGCTTGATTGCAGTGACAATGTGCCGGTACCAGGGCAGGCACAAGAGATTTGCCTTTGCAATTAGTCTTGGGACCATCTACTGATACTTGAGTAACTCAGGAAATTTCTCATTCCAAAGTGACACAGAAAGAGAAACACTGGGTGCAAGAAGTTTTGGTTTTAAAATAGTTGACAAAAGAGTTAATTTAAAAAAAAAAGAGATTAGTCTCCAAGTGCACAGTTCCTGCAGCAGGAAGCTGAGCATCATTTGAGCCACACCAGGCTGAGGTTTCTTCCACACTGAAAGGAGCTTGGGAGCCTCTGGCAGTGCCCAGTTGCCCACAGCTGACCCTAAAGCCGTGGGGCAGGGGGCAGCTGATGCAGCAGGAGAGCCCCTGCTGCTGATGTCACCAGCCCGGGGGAGCAGTTGGCAGCCATGGAAGGGCAACATTCTAAACTGCCTGGCAACAGCCTTGGCCAGTTCAGCAAGGCAGGAGCAGGCAGCAGCTCCTTCGTTCAACTTTACCTGGCTGTCAGTTGGAGGCTTGTCAGTTGGAGGCAGCAGGGCTTGTCAGTTGGAGGCAGCAGAGCTGAGTCCTGAGGGGGCAAGAGAAGTCCTGCTCCCGGGAACAGATTCTGCATTAGCTGAGCGCTGCTGCCCTGACCTTCTCCTGAGCGTGTGGAGAGCAGAGGAGGAGCACAGGAGGTGGCAATGGCCTCGGGTGGCAGTGAGCACTCTTGCTCTTTCTATTCTTGACAGGTAAATGTTGTACTGTTCGGAGGGGTTTACAACTCCTTGATACATCTGTGCTGAAGGGGAGGTAAAGTCAGAAGCCAGGATGGCTCTCTGGGTCACGGCTGCCTCTGTAGGGCAAATACCTGACTGGCAGAAGGGGAGAGAAGAGAAGAGCATCTAAGGTGTGGACAATTCTTCCATGAGCTGGGCTCAGATACTTCAGGAACACACAGGTTAAAAACTGCACATACAGATCACTTCCTGAATCCAAGGTTCCATAAACAGCTCATGTTGATGGCTCCTGCCGGGACAGGTTGCTGGATTTCTGCAAAATCACTTGTTCTGAGCAAAGTCCTTAAAATGGAGGTGTCCTTCAAAGAAACGTTTGTGCGCCACCTGGTAAAATCTAGGGTTGAGCCCAGGGTTCACTGTGACCACATCTCTGTCAGCACTGGGGCATTAACGCCCAGGAGATGGCTTTGCTCCACACCCTACTGTTTCCCAATGGATGCCCCATGGGTACCAGCCACAGTCTGGAAGCGGCGAGTTTGAGAGACGCTCCCCTCAGGCCTGGTTGTTAATACCTTGAATTGGGTGAAACAACTTCAAACACTCAAATATTGCCAAGTGTGGCTTTGCTTTCCTTTTAAAAATTGCTCCAACTCCTTGAGAAGCGACCAGAAAGGTGACAGCTACGCCCCCCATTAATTAGACCCAAATATTTCAAACTCCTCTGTCACCCCACCATTGATTAGACCCAAATATTTCAAACTCCTCTGTCACCCCACCATTGATTAGACCCAAATATTTCAATCTCCTCTATCACTCCCCCATTAATTAGACCCAAATATTTCAAACTCCTCTATCACGTCCCCCATTAATTAAACTCAAAATGTTCCAAAAGTTCTCATTGAAAGCAACCACTATGCAATGGCAGCCAACCCTGACTTTTCCCACAGAGCCATTCTCCTTATCAGGGTTGCAGGTGCAAATTCTGTCACTTCAAGCACCTCTTGGCTGTGCTGTTATGGGGGAAATGTCCACATCTGGTTTACAGTTTAGAAGGTAACAAGGAGCGAGTTCCTCCAAGCACATCTCTGAGGTGGCAAACCAGAATGACTTGCTGCTGAGGGGGTGTTGTCAATGGGAAGTGGAAGAAAAGATTCCTAGAGTCATAGGATGAGTTGGAAGGGACCTTAAAGATCAGACAGCAGTGCCTAACAGCTGCTTTTCCTCTCCCAGCATGCCATGACAAGCCTGCAGTGCAGTAAGTAGATTGCTTTACCTCCTCTTCTTCTCTGCGGACTGGTGTACATAAAGCAAGTTCCAGTGACCTAACTCAGGAGAGCTGTGGGGCTATCTGGAGCTCAAGGTCCCTTTAATGATCACTCTGAATGTTCCAAAATAGCAGAATGTGGCTCACAAAGTCTTAGCCAGATGTTCACAGCTGCACACCACTAAAACAATGTCTTTAGTCCATTTCTATTGATATATTTACACCATCTGAAAATTGTTCTGTCCTGCAGCAGAAGTCCAGCAGCATTGCCTGCTTCTGGGAGACACAACCCAAGGGCTGTATGAGGATCGGATGTGTCTTCTTCCACAGCAAACCTCGCCACATCAACGGGCTCTTTTTGCCTCCCAGTAACAGTGAGTAGAAATCTTTTCTCACCCATTGTCCACCAGAGGAAGGAGATGCACAAAAATATGCTTCCAGTGCTTGCATTATGTGTATTAAGGGCAAAAAAATGTGACGTGGCAAATAACAATTTAACAGCTGTGATCCCAGAAAGGTAGAGGCAGGGAAGGAATCGCAGGAGCTGGACAAGGCTCTGAGCAACCTGCTCAGTGGAGTGGAGGATGTCCCTGGTCACTGCAGGGGGCTTGGACTGGGTGACCTTTGCAGGTCCCTTCCAACCCAAGCCATCCCATTCTGGCTGAAGAGACAGCAGAAACCTGAGAAGCAGAAACAGTGTTTTTGTTATCTGCATTATTTTGGTTAGATGTGGGACCATTGGCCAAATTCACAGAAGCTGCCGGAGGAGGGGTAGCGCTGGACATGGCGGTCCCCCTTTGCTCTCCCCCTTTAGAGACATTGCTTTGCAAATCTGGCTGAATGTTTTGTGAAGTGTCCCTGTTATCTCCTGCTGGATTCTGTCCAAGGTCAAAATCTACTTGCAAACTTTCAGAACTCCGTCTCTTCTTTTTGCCTAGCTGCTGTTTTTTAAGGAAGCATTGGCAGACTTCTCGACGCATACTACAGGAATTAGACCTAAACCAGAAATATTAAAACTAAAATCACACATGACAAATAAATCACCGTGTTATGAGTGAAGAACTCACTGCAGGGGTCTGTGGGGGGTTTAATCTCAGTTTTAGGGAGGATTACCCTCATCAGAGAAGTTGGATAAATCCCTGCATTAGTCCCTGCATTTGTAATATTTCCTGACGTAGAGGAGGCATCCACAACCTCCCTGGGCAACCTGTGCCAGTGTCTCCCCACCCTCACTGTCACGAATGTCTTCATCTCCAGTCTCAATCTCCCCTGTCCCAGCTCAAAGTCATTGCCCCTTGTCCTGTCACTTCCAGCCCTTGTCACAAGTCCCTCCCCAGCTCTCTTGCACCCTGTTCAGGTACTGGAAGGCTGCTATGAGGGCTTTAGGAAAGAAATGAGAAACCGGAAGCTACTTTATGTATGTGCATAGTGCCAGGGCTCCATCTCTGGAGCATTTCAAGTCCAAAATTGGATCTGTCTGTTGAGAGCTTTTGGGAGTTCTGCCATGTGCACAATAATATTTGTGACACTTGGAGACTGCAGGCAGGAGGCCGGAGTGGGAACAGGCATGGAGATGGTCAAAGTTGTCTGTCTTGTGAGCTGAGCCTATGAGCCCCTATTTTTTCCTCAAAATGTCTAATTTTTTTCTTCAAATCCCTCATTATTTCCTCAAAACCTTCATTTTTTTTTCCAAACCCCCATTTCCCCCCTCTTGTGTGGCTGTTGACTCGAGCTGGCCTTTGCTACCTCTCTTGTCAAAGGCATTTCAAGTGTCCAGGGCTGCCAGGAGCCAGCAGTCTCTGACAGAATGTGATGGCAGAGCTCTGCTGCTGGGTGCCTCTGCGTTTTCAGCCCAGAGCAGCCAGCACCTGCCAGGAAGGTTCCTGTCTCCCTGAGGTAGGTGTTTACCACCAGAGCAGAGGTGGTTCTCAGCCTCTAGGCTTCCTGGGCTGGGCAAGGGATGACTAAGAGAGTCATTCCTCTGCAGGAAGCATCAATGACAAGGGAGGTTGTAGCTCCACAGCAGCCCAGGGTCAGCCAAGTGTCAGTCTCATGCCCACATCCTTCTGCATTTCCTTGTCTGTCTTGTGAGCTGAGCCTGCCCCCTAGCCCAGCTGGCAACGTGGGCATGGCAAGGCGCTAGCAGACAGCCCGCCTGGGGCTTTGGCTGCTGAAGGTGGGGACCAGGAGATGCTAAGCTTTATGACCCCAGTTGTAAGGACACTCAGATTCCAGGAGACATCTCTCAAGATGCTGGGTCTGGAGCTCACCCTCCAAAGGAGGCCAGCACAGACAATCACACAGCCCCCAGGCACTGGCACCAAGGCGTGCAGTGCCAGCACAGCCACAGATGCCAGCCGTGCCAGACAGCCCAGGGTGGCAGTTGGAGCTCCTACAGGATCTTCCCAAAGAAGCCAACTCTGCTGCCAGACATCAGGGGTGTTGCTGGCAGAACCTCTCACTGGCACTGGACACAACATCCCTCCCAATGAAGCTCTTCGTTTGCCTGGGGCACACAACGTGCAAAATGCTGCCACCAGGCATTGTGTGCTACAATGTGAAACTCCAATGGCTAATTAGAGTCCAAGGGCTAATTAGAGGGAGAGAAATACTCTCAAGACACTTGATCCTGGATGCAAAAAAATCTGTTTCTTGCCTGTTTTGTTGCACTTCCCTTAGCAGATGCTGCAGATTTTTCTGTCCTCTCAGTGAAGTGCTGCCCAGCTACATTCTTGCTGGGCAGCAAGTGACTAGATTAAAAACCACTGCAGTGGGGTTTTGAGTTTAATAATTACAAATTCCAAATTTCAAACAGAATGAAACCAATCTAAGCCTAAGGTTTGTGGAAAAATAACCCTTTGTGAAGTCAGAGAGAGAAATGCAGACTCTGTTCTCACAGATACACAGCAGCGTTTCAGCTAGAAGGGATCTGATCCAGCCTCAGTCACCAAAAGAAAAGCTCTCAGGAAGCAGAATGCTTTGGTGTTTGCAGCAAGAGATGCCATCAGCACAACAACTAGATCCTGGCATGGCAGAAGGAGGTCTGAAGGGCTCTTCTATCCACTTCCATCTCTTCTTGGCTCTGTTGTTAAAAGAGGTAAACAGGCTGGATGAGGTCCTGAGCAACCTGGGCTAGTGGAGGTGTCCTGCCCGTGGCAGGGGTTTGGAACTGGATGGACTCTAAGGTCCCTTCCTCCCCGGGCCATTCTATGACACTAGGGTTTGCAGTGGCTGTGGTCTTCAGCCCTCTGAGCTGAAGATAAGCAGTGATGTTTGCCCCATTCTCTGAATCTCTGATTTGTAAACGTTGCCTCCCCTCAGACAGTTACCTGAGTGGTTGTTTTGAACCTGGAGAATGTTTTTGCCTGTGGATTTCTTTTCCTCCAGGTTGATGCACTGTAAGATCCTGAAGCATATTTGTCTAGAGAAAAACCAACCAAACAAACATCTAAATTGTGCCTTGTGCCTTCAGCTACAATTTCAGAACAGATTCCCCAAGTCTGAGATGTGAATTAAATATTGCATTAGCTGAAGGAATTCATCAAGTGACTCATTCATCATCTCTGAGATGCAAGCTACTATTAAACAGAGTTTCTCTTTAGTAGTCTAAAGATGACTTTTGCATCAGAGAAAGCTGCCTAAGGACTAATCTCTTTCTGCCAAATTGGGTTATTAATACTCCTGTTTCCTGTTAACCACATCTCACTGCCATTCATTCCAATTATCAGCTCTACAAGCAGCCCCACAGTTCCAGTTCCTCCAGCACATGGATTACCATAGTTTTCAAACTGATTCCCAAACTTTCTGCTTGTGTCAAGCCTGTTCTTTTGGTTGGAGCTTCTCTCGCTGCGTGGCTCAGGAGCTGCTGAAAAGGAAGGCATCAGGATAGTCATGGTTGTTCTCAGGCAAACTGCTGATCCCCTTCAGTGAAATGCTCCAGCCTGGACATTGTATAAGCTGTGTGACCTGCCCTGGGTGATCCTTCTCTGCCAAGGGGGTTGGACTGGGCAATCTCTTGAGGTCCCTTCCCACCCCTCCCATTCAGTGATGCCGTGGCTCACACAAGGAATGTTATCTCTGTAATCTTAACACCAAACTATCCACCCTCATGGTGCACAACTTGTTCCTAAGTCCAGTCTAAATCTGCTCTTCTCTCACTTCAGACCACTGCCCCTCATCCTGTCACTGTTCACAGGAACCCACCCGAGGATCTGCTGCCCCTTGGCTCCTTGCTGGTGTTGGCAGTGCGGTGGACGACATAGGCTGCTCCATGGGGCTCTGTGGAGCTCCACGCACTGCTCCTTCTGCTTTCTTTCACAGAAGGACTAGGAGAAACAGTTTCCTTGCTGTTCTTTTGACCCCTTTGTGGTAATTTGAGTTTACTTGGGGGCTGAAGGGTGAATTCCTGAAAGTGGGAAAAAAACAAAACAAAAACGACAGCCTGAGGAGGGCAGATTGAGACTGGAGATGAGGAAGAAATTCCTGACAGTGAGGGTAGGGAGACTCTAGCACAGGTTGCCCAGGGAGGCTGTGGATGTCCCCTCTCCGGAGGTGTTCCAGGCCAGGCTGCATGAGGCCTTGAGCAACCTGTGCTGGTGGGAGGTGTCCCTGCCCATGGCAGGTGTTGGAGCTGGATGATCTTCAAGATCCCTTCCAACCCACTCTGGGGTTCTGAGAACACAAGGAACAATGCTGTGCTGTTACTCCAACTGTGACAGACTGCAGGAGACGGCAGTTCAAAAGCTGTTCTTTGTGGGCAGCCCAATCAAAACCTGACCTGTCCAGATCTGTCACTAAGGACAGAAATCACCGGGGCACTGTTAAATCCTCTATCAGTGTGGCACAGTGAACATTACCAAGGCAACTCTGCTCTCCAAATACCTTTGCCTGCTCTACTGGCTTCATTCCTTGGCTCATTCCTTGGCTCACTCCTTGGCTCCTGCGAATTCCATCTTTATTTCTTTATAGTGACAGCTCTTCACCAGCTCAGTGTGCTTGGCATCTGAGGGATTCAAAGAACATACATTTACTTTGTGTCAGAAAGCACACAGCATTTTCTCTCCTGGAGCCCTTTCAGGTACTGGAAGGCTGTTCTAAGGCTTCCCTGAAGCCTTCTCTTCTCCGGGCTGAACCCTCTCAGCCCGTCCGCACAGGGGAGGTTCTCCACCCCTCTGACCATCTTCATGGCCTCCTCTGAACCCTCTCCAGCAGTTCCATGTCCCTGTTATGCCAGAGGCCCCAGAACTGGATGTAGTACTCCAGATGAGGTCTCACAAGAGGAGAGCAGAAGGACAGAACCCCCTCTCTGTCCTGCTGGTCACACAAACAACATTGCAGAGACACCACTGAATGGCTGCAGATTGACCCTTCCTGTATTAGCTTCACCTCTAATGCTAGCATCCATGATGACCATGGACATGTCTTTTGTAGAGCTCCACACAAACACTGCTTTTCAAAACACGACACAGGAAAAAATCCATTGGGATCAGCCTGGAGGCTGCGGGGTTCTGCAAGAACCCCAGAGCAGGCAGAGTCCAACCAAGTTCAGGCACACAAGGGCATTACCTCTGTTTTCAATGGATCTATGATATGTTCTGGGAACATATTCCAGTGGCACCCTCCTTCCTGAATTCTCTCCTTCTCTTCCTGGATTAGGAAACCTTGTAGAAGCTGTGCTGCCATCAGCTGCAAAGGCAACAGAAGTCCTGTTGTAGTTGTGTAAGCAGAGGTAAGGCACTGCCCTGCTCTTCCTCAGGCCTCTGGGAGTCACAGAATGGTCCGGGTTGGGAGGGACCTCCAAAGCTCATCCAGTCCAACCCCACTGCACTCAGTAGGGACATCCTTCACTAGATCAGGTTGCCCACAGCCTTGTCCAGCCTGATCTTGAATACCTCCAGGGATGGAGCCTCAACCACCTCCCTTGGCAACCTGTTGCAGTGTTCCACCAGCTTCATGGTGCAGAACTCATTCCTAGCATCCAACCTGCTGAGCTGGTGCTTAGCTGAGAACGTTAAGCTCTTGGCTCACCTTCTCCTTTCTCTTTTATCAGCTATGTGGATCCTGTCTAGTGTAACTGAGCTAGAACTTCCCTGCTTTCTAGGAAAATACCACCATGCACAAGTTAAAGAAGACCATGGCTCCAAAGCAAAGAACCAGCTACAAATTAGCAGCTCCCTCTTTAGCTCAGTGGTGGAGAGAAGCTGCCACTTGCCTTTCTGTGGGTCTGGCTCCACAGCTTTCATGGCCAACAATCCATTACTGCATGGAGATGCAGGTTTTGGTGATTGGTGTTCCGAAGGGTGCTGGATCCCATAATACTCTCCTAAACATACCCCAAGAAGGGGAAAGAAGACCCAAGTTGACTACCTGGTCAGCAGAGTGGTCAGTCAGGAGGGAGTGGTTTCAGATTTACCAGATTTACGGCTGATCTCCTTTATTGCTTTTTCATCTTCGATATCTTCAGCCGTTTTAGGCACCCAGGGAGGAACATCTGTGGGAAGGATTTGTAAAGTCCTTGAGGACATCTACACAAAAGACCTCCCACAACTCTTAACAATCAGACAACACAGAATCACAGAATTCTTTCAGTTGGAAAAGCCTTCAAAGGTCATCCAGTCCAATCGGCAAACCGGCACCACCATGGCCCCCAAACCATGGCCCCAGGTGCCACACCTCCAGGGCTGGGGACTCCACCATCTGCCTGGGGAGCCTGTTCCATCCCTGACCACTCTTGCAGAAAACAAATTCTTCCTCATTTCCAACCTAACCCTCCCCTGGTACAACTTCAGGCCCTCTCCTCTCCTTCTGCCACCTGATACTAGGAAGAATGGCAGGATAGAGACCTGCTAGCACAGAGGACATCCCAGGTTCTCATCACTGTAGCTTATGGAAGAAGAACATAAAGCATCTGATCACAGGTCAGATGTCTCTGGAAAAAACAGCAGTCAGCTGCTGCCAGGTCCCCAGCCTAACAATTATGGCTGGAAGGAGGTAGAAGTGACAAAGTTGACAAAGGCAGGCAAGTTAAAGACTTCCTGTTCAGCTCTGCTGTGGTGGAGGCCACAGCCCTGGAAACACTCAGGATCAGGCAATGTGGCCCTCGGCAGCCTGCTCTAGTTGGAGGGGTTCCTGCTCACTGAAGGGGGTTGGACAAGAGGAGCGTGGAGGATCCCTTCCAAGCCGTGGCACTCCGTGATCAGTCTGTGCCTCACGCTGTGTTTGGCACAGTGTTGCCCACTTTGTCCCCTCCAGCCTTGCAAACTGCCCACGGGAGGGCTGGAGAGTCCTGGCGCTTCTCTTTGCTCTGTCCTATTTCTGTCAAGCGCTTTGCCACCCCAGAGGGGAGAAAACGTTCGTCATGGTGGCGGGAGAGCAGCAGCTGTGCAGCCAAGAATTCCACCTTGGCAAGTGCTGAGCGGTGCTCTGCACTGCTCAGCTACGTCAGACAGGCTGCTGCTGTCACCCAGCGGGCAGAGAGGCTGAGCGCAGGGAGGTGCCGCAGGGACCTCTGTGCAGGACCGGCTGGGCTCTGGCTGGCTCACAGAAACCGCCTGAACTGGACAGCAGCTGAGGTGCATTCAATCAATCTGCGAGAAGAGCTCAACTCCCCCCTCACTCTGGCCTCCTTTCAGGGACTCGTGAAGAGCAGTGAGGTTCGGGATGGACTTTTTCTGACTGCAACCTCTGCTTCTGTGGAGCAAAATGATTCCTTAAGCACAAGGGCAATGGCAGTGCAGCGGAGCAATGCGTGGCGCTGCAGGAGAAGGCTCGCTGCTTTCCAGTGCCTGGGCAGCTGCAGCTCGTTCCCAGACCCACAGAACGGCTTGGGAGTGGCCTCAAAGAGCTGCGCAGGAAGTTTCGTTTTAGTACAGAGAACTCATCCTAAGTCTAGCAGGGGATGCATACAAAACTCTTCCCTGCTTGAACTGACTGCCTATATATCTAGGCATTACTTGAGCTAATTAATAATATTTATTAGATACTAATGATCCTGGAGGTCTTTTCCAACCAAAACAATTCTATGATTCTATTTGTTTAATGCTATTAAACAGATCAATTAATACATGCTATGTATGGAATACTACTCATAAGCTAATGCTATTTAATACTATTAATTTAATAAATCTATACTACTTATTTAATATTATTAATTTAATAATAAATTAAGGCTATTTATCAATGACTGTTACTCAAAGAAATTAATACTATTTATCTAATACTGCTAATTTAATAAATTAACACTATTTTTAATGTAACCGAACTCTTGTATCTCAGAGAGCTTGTTGTGACAGGTTGAGAAGGAATGAAGTTTGAGGAGGGCAGGGTGAGACTGGAGATGAGGAAGAAATTCTTGACGGGGAAGGTGGGCAGCCACTGGCACAGGTTGCCCAGGAAGGCTGTGGATGTCCCTCCCTGGAGGTGTCCAAGACCAGGCTGGATGAGGCGTTGAGCAACCTGGGCTGGTGGGAGGTGTCCCTGCCCGTGGCAGGGGCTTGGCACTGGATGAGCTTTGAGGTCCCTTCCAACCCACTCTGTAAGTCTGTGAATTGTGGGTCCCATTCTGAGTTATTTTATGCCAAGGAGGGGTGTTAATGATGCCACCACTGAAATATGCAGCCAGGCACTGCAGAGCAACCAGGAAGTGTGGCCTCACCCACATGAGGTGATTCTCAGCTCCAACACTTTGAGGATCAGCTGGTAGCTCTTTTAAAACCAATTGTTTCCTGAAGGCCTGCTAGTAACCAGAACAAATCACTTGTGGAGTACACTGCAGGAGTCAAGCAAAACCTGGTGTACTGCCTTGTAAAAGAAAGGAAAACAAAAAAACACTTTACAATTCTCTTTCTCTTCATCATCCTCTTCATCTTCATCCTCTTCATCACTGAGCTTTATAGTCAGCGGAGGGTGAACTGGTAGAAAAATGTTCTCTTGATTTCTGGATGAAGCTATAAGCAGAGCAAGAAACATTTTTAGCTTGTAGACTTCTTTTTCCTATTGGAATTTTGTGAATCTAATTTGCACTTAATTAGAAGGAAAGGAGTTTTTTTCTTTTTTTTCCCTTCAAGATTTATAACTTCTCAAAAAATAATTCAGTACTGGGATAGCATTTTCTGAGAAGCAGGGAATGCAACAGACTAACTAAGGATTGTGAAATAGTCCTTTTGTATGCTTCAAGCTGGCACTTCGCTGCTCTAGGTACACTCACTGCATCACCACAGTGAAGCTGCGTATTTTGGTCAGATTTGAGGAAAGAGGATGGAGCAGGAGCACTTAATTTCACTTCTTGTTATCCTTGTGTGTCTCCTGCTTGCCTGTGAGCAGCACTAGGATCATGCTAACCCAATTTTAATAACAGCTGCTTTCAGACATCTGTCTTGCCTCCCTGCCCTGCAGATTCTCACTGTGTTCCAGATCCCAGGTCCCTGCCAGGCCTCCTCGTAGACAAGAGTTGCTCTTAGAAAGGACTGAGAAAGAGCCCAACAGCTTGTCATGGTGCGGTTTTGGTTTGTCCCTTAGCTAACCTGATCTCCAGCTCTTTCCCTGCCTCACACACCTCCTGTACTTCAAAAGCCTGTACCCAGTGTTCAGGGCTGGAAACTTTCTTCCGACTGCTGAACTGGAAACCCTCAGCAGTGCATTCTGCTGTGAGCTACACAAAGGGAGTCTCACTGTGCTGGTTTGAACTAA